>VDFB02350481.1:0-66640 GCA_007258455.2 Sequoia sempervirens
CCATTTCTTCTAAAACTTATAATAAGAACTAAAATTAACTTTTAGCAATTGACTTACAATTTTTTTTGGTTAATAAATTTAAATATTCACACTCAAAGACTAAATATTCACATTGCAAGAAAAAAATAATGTATTTGAGTGCTCAACAATAATTAAATTACATCAATTTATAATTTTATTTTTGAATGAGCTACAAGATTAAACAATTTATTGAGATGACATTATATTGCTTTAGAATGAAATTACCTTGCACTTGAAAACCATTAATTTTAAAGTTTATGTTATTTTTTAATTAACCTAGATTAATCTATGTGAAATATATATTTATTTAAAATTAAACATCTGAAAAAATGTTTAATTTTTAATTTTAATTGGTTCACATCATCAAACTAATAACATTTATCAATTACCTTAATACCTTGTCTCAAAAAAATATATTTTGTTATAAAATTGAGTAATGAAAAAACTTCATTAAGTGCAAGAACCGTTTTTCAAATTCAATAAAATATCAAAACATCTAGATGTGAAATTGTAGATATTCTTTTGAAATTGTTTGGAATAAATTATCATCAAAGGTATTTGGTCAATTTAAATAGATTTAATATAGATTTATGACATCATATTTAGTTTTGGTATGATACTATTAAATGAATGTACATTAATGTATTCAACAATTACTAAAACCAAGTAATATGGATTAGGGGAGAGGGGCCTATAGTGGAGGACCCTAACTTTCTGTTTCTCAAAATCTTATGTGGAAATTTCAAATCACTCCCAATTTTGTACAATAGTTTATTTGGCAATTCACATGCTTCTATATTTCATTTTAGGGCCACATCATCAAATATGATGCCACATCAACATGTTTTTTTTTGAGGTATCCAAAAAGGCCCCCAAAAAAGATAGTGGTGCACTAAGTCATGTTTTATTGGTGCGTTGATGTGGCATCACATGATTTGTCAGTTTTTCTACTTTATGGATAAAAAGTGTTTTGTAATTGGATATTGGTGCTCCACTATGGGGCCCACTATTGGACCCTGCTCCACTATAGACCCCTCTCCCCTACATGAATCTCAAAAAACACAATCCACATTCGAAAAATAAATATATAAAATTTAAGACAACAAATACAACACAAATGTATAAGTGACTCAAGGTTCCAAATCCAAACAAGAGATGCATTTGTGTCATGTTCCTGCCGTTTGGGAGTTGTGTTTTTGGTTGTTTGTGAGATGTAGTTGACAAAAGCAGTTAGAGGGTGCAATGCCATTTTGTGTTGGTTTAAAATTAAAAAACAAAAGATCAACACAATTGTTTTCTTAGAGATTATATTCCCACTACCATAGAACTTTCAGAAAATAATTGTTTTCCATATACTTACATATAGAGAATATGGATGGAAAGCAATCAATACTGCCAGTGAAGATAGTGAGCCTTGTGCAACTTGTTTGGACCGCAATTGCACCTACTGAAGATATTACCAACTTGTAAGCTAATTCCAAAATTTTCATTTTTACAAATCTTTATTGACATTTTGACATGTTAAAATTGTTTATTTTAGAGCTAGCAATCAATACTACCAGTGAAGATAGTGAACCTTGTGTAGTTTGTTTAGAGCACAATTGCAGTGTTGAAGATATTACCAACTTGTAAGCTAATTCCAAAATTTCATTTTTACAAATCTTTATTGACCTTTTGACATGTTAAAATTGTTTATTTTAAAGCTAGCAATCAATACTACCAGTGAAGATAGTGAACCTTGTGCAGTTTGTTTGGAGCATAATTGTAGCTGTTGAAGATATTGCCAACTTATAAGCTAATTCCAAATTTTCATTTTTACAAATCTTTATTGACCTTTTGACATGTTAAAATTGTTTATTTTAAAGCTTTTAAAAGATTTTTATTATAAAATAAATTTATTTTAACCAAACACATTGACCCTAACTTTTTGTTTTTAGTATTTTTACATGGTAAATGTTTTATTCACAGAAAAAATCATATTAAATTATTACATGTCAATCTATAAATTTTTATGTAAATGTAATATAAGCATTTTTTTTTCTTATTTTATTTTTTGAAGATAAAGGTTGCACGTGTTGGATTCCACAACTACTATAACCAATCATGTCCATAGGTGGGAGGCATGCAGTTTACAAGGTTAAATGTATTTACTGGATAGCTATAATTTCTTTCATCGTCATACTTTTAGTTGGGATAGGTTTTGTGATAAAATACTTATGGGGGCCATTGATGATGTACAAAACTCTGCAAAAACATCCACCATGGCAATGGATTTCTCACATCATTTGGGCTTGTGATTTTTTGCATCTGCTTGATTTGCACTATCAAACAAAAAAATCAATACTCATTTAAGATTTAGGGGCCAGTGATAAAATACGATCAGGCCAAAGATTTTTAGCGGGGGCATTACGAGAAGGGTAGTAGCTAGTGTTCGATCTCAATCCAGGAGTAACATATTGTGAATTTAGTTGCTCTATCTATGTGTTATTTTTTAACAGAGGCTTTCTGATATTTTGTTGTTGATCCTTCTATTAAAGGTTAGTGTTTATTATTGAATAAAATGGAGAAACTTGTGTAGGAAGACATGGGGTATGGGTGTGGGTCGTAAGTTGAAGAAACACAGGAGGAAGTAGCTGTGGGCAGACAAGGCTTATAAGAAAAGCCATCTCCGTAATGAGTGGAAATCACAATGTACTTCAGTTTTTCAAAAAAAATTATCTCATTTGGAAATTGCAATTTTAATGCTTTATATAGCATTCTTTTTCAGTTTGCCTCCTCCTCATCTCACATTGAGGAAACTGCGAAGGCTCATAAATAGCTGGCTAAACAATTGGAGTAGATCCAAGAGAAGACACAGCTAGAAGTTCATCATGGGTTGAATGTCCTATTCCCATTATTGAAGAATAAATTTTAAGAACTCCTCTAAAGGTTGTGCTTGTTTCAGAATTTTTGCTATCGCTTATTTTGATACTGTGGACATTTTATGTAATCCAAACTCTGCTTCTTTTTTTGGGCATGTGTGGCCATGATTCTCTATTATGAAGCTTTTTTTGGGCTATGCTAGCTCCAGCTCTATTGTCCTGTCTTGTTGGTTGTGTTTGTTACAGTGATGTGCTATTTAACTTAACTCTTTGTTGCTTTGCTTAGGCCTTTATGGCTATGATTCTCTTCTAGTTGTTGCTTTATTCTCATCTTTGTTCAATACAATATATATATTTCATTACATAATCCTATCAAGTTCAACTCCTCTCGATTGGGCATGGTAATTTGCCTCTAAAAACTGAGAATGTGAGGATTTTTCCAGGTATTTGGATCCCTTAGTGTTTGGACAATACCCATACATTATGCAAAAATTGCTAAGACATTTAAATAAGAAAATCACAAGCAAATCTGCTGGCAAATATGAAATATTTGATTTGCTTTTTTAATTCTATTCACAGAAGAAAGAGATGGAACTCCCTTGTTTGTTTTTATTTTAATAATCTCGCTAGTTTATCTACTTGAATCAACTGTTTAAATTGCTCTTCGATTTGAGGATTTTTAAATTTATTTTACAAAAAGTTCATATTTCAATTTTATGTTTTTTTCTCTATATTTTTCCGTGAGCATGCTCTGTTTTCCAGTAGTTTGATGATCATTTTGTAGTAAACAATACAAATTTGATCTTTTTGCTTTGAAAGAACATAAAGAACATCAATTTCAATTATTGTTGCATCACGATATGCTGTGAAGAATTTAACAGCCACATACTCTCTAGCTTCCCGATCCCAACATTATAATACATGTCCAAAGGTCCCTGACAACATCAAAAGGTATAAGAAATTAATAAATAAGCTAAAAAAATGAAATCAATCAAATAAATTGTAGAAACATTATTGATTTATTTTGTTCTCAGTTCCACATCAGCTGAGCTTTGAAGATTCAGCATCGAAAGCACAGATGGAAGATGCATCTAATGAAGATAAAGATTCTACATCCAGATCTAACCAGCCATCTAATTTGCCTTCACTTGCTGTGTCTGCAATGACAAGCATCATGATGAACAGAACAATGAAGAAGGAAGGCCAATGGAGATGTAATCGATAAGTTAGTGCATGCAAATGGTTCCTAGCATGCAAACCTTATCTCCTTGCATACTTAATATGGATGCGAATCTTTGTTACATGAACATGGTGTAAGGTGTAGAATCTGAAGCTTTGGCAAGGCTTTGGTGGATTTACTAATAGCAATTTGTACATCAAAGAATACAACACAGATGTTGGAGGGAAGCGATGCAGTGAGATTGTGGCCTAACCCTAGTATTTAAAGAGTTTTTCCGAGAAATTGAAGGCTCAAATAAGACCCAACAAAGAAAGGATGCCATCATCCGACGGTGAGAATTGTTTTGTTTTTTTTCTAGTATGAACCGTCCCACGTGAATGACAAGTAAATGAACGATCATCATTCAAGAGGGCTATTGCATTATCAATTCTATATTATGAGTCGTCATCTCTTACCTAAAAAGCTTGTATTTTTATTCGTGCCTTTCTTCCAAAGTTAGCTTGATGATATTTTTTTGCTGCCATACAAGCAATTATTCAATCATATACTGTTGAAGAATAGTGAAAAATATGACTTTTTTTTGCCATACAAGCAATTATTCAATCATATACTATTGAAGAATACTGAAAAATATGACACTCCACAACTATTGTTCATCATATTATTATTGTTACTTACATTATTATTGTTGCTTACATCATACAAATATGACTGTTCACAACTATTAACCAATAGAATGGAAGAAAAATGATTATTGAATATTAAAATAAATATGAAATAAATATGAACATTAGAAAATATAGACAAGAAAATTTAATTCTTGCATTTAATTGGTTGAGTTTGGACAAACTATTGAAACTTGTTGAAAGCATAAGTTGCCTACGGCAGGAACTAATAATGCTATCACTAAAAACTATAAGAAATTCTAAAATTCGAAAATTGCAAAATAAATATTTTCCAAGTCAAGTCATAATAAAATTGATTATCCATTCAGACTACTAAAAAAATTTGCACGTAACCCATATAAAATAATAATAAAAAATTAATAATAATAATAATAATAAAAAAGTACTTCGTTCGTTGCGGAGATGCTTTCCCTACCTCCTTGTTATGAATACTTCCAAATTTGTTAATGGGAGAGATCGGGCGGGACCTCTGAGATTGCGTGCAGTACATCGATCGAAGGAGAGCAGCTTATTTTAGGGGGGAATAAATCATTTCAATTGCCCCTCCGTAATCAATTCTACTTTCACAGGTCAGCTCTTATTTCTGCAATTGCTCAAGAAGTTTCTGTTTAATGTATGATCAAATTGCAAATGTTGTGTTTTTTTTTCTGGTTTCCCTTGTTTCTTCTGTTTTCTCGAGATGTTGGTGCATACCCGACAGTGTTTGCCACTGATTTAATTAGCCATGCTTAGGGTTTCATGTTTTGGTGATCTCGCAATCAGATAGCAGACTTTGGGTTCTGATTGGTCTTTCTATATTCCTATCGGAATTCTGCCTGAAATTATGTGAAATGTAGTAGATTCTGCGAATTCATGAAATTTTCTTCTTCTTATGATCGTCAGCTTGGTGATACCTAAGTTGGAGGTTTAGTGCTTAATAGTGTTATTTTTCTTTCGTTTGCTTGGTAGATCTTGGGCAAGGTCGTGGGCTGCCTGTGGCAAGGTGTGTTGTAAGTTTGAATTTGTAAAAACTTGCCATAATTGAATTTATCTATAACATTAACATTACATCACTAATTCAGCGCATACTCTCCGGAGCTATGTACTGTTTTATCGCAGTGATGGGATATGAACCTAGGTCACTCTTGCACAAATGTTTCCTCTACTCTTATATCACAACTCTTTGACACACGGGATTACTCCTGGTAAACATAATGTTTTCAATCAACTGTAGAATTGTTGGCGTTCTATTATGCCTTTTATATATTATCTGTCAAGTGGGGAAAATTTTCAGCAAATTTTCTATATTTCTCTCGATTTCTTCAAATGTCTGTCAATATTTAATAGCATATTGGTTTGATTTTGGAGGAAGTTTTCTGCAATGGAAACTTTTCTATTATAAAGAAAAAAACAAAATAAGAATTTACTTAGACACTTGGAAACAAATATGGCATGATCTTGATGCAGGAGCATGCTGTCTATTGGCATTTGAATAACTGTTGTATTCAATAAATCTGTAGTTAATTCTAGTAACTGTTAAAAAGCTGTAGACATGCAGGAGTTGGATTAAGGCCTCTCTTAGGACATGCCCGTAACTTGCCAGGTTAAAAATTTAAATATAAATAAACTATATTATTAAGTTGGAGTGCAGACTCATGGGGAGTAGAAGCCTTTTTTTAATTAAATTGTGATAAAAGTTACAAAAATAGGAGATATCGAAGCATGAACAATCACTTGTCAGAGCACAATTAAAAAAACGCATGTACTAAGCAGCCTTCAAAGAACTATCTAATTCAGCTGACTAAGCTTTGTGCCAGGCCTTAAACCACTTCTAGGAGATCACAAAAATAATACAACTTAAAGTGACATACTTCTAAGTTTCAAAAAATAGCTAGAAAGCAAAGGTCTCATTTAGGCTTAGAAGAGCCCTCAGCAAAGGGGTTTTTTCCATATGTTTCTTCTCTAGCCACAGCCTCTCCAGTTTCCACATCAACAACTGTCATCTTCAATGCCAGGACCCAGTGCATTGTTTACAGACTGCCTCTGTTGTCTCTGCGCACCAGTGCTATCTATCAATCCCTTCACAGTTTTCACCATTTCATGGACCTTGTTCTTGATCATTGTTTCTTTAAAAGTTGGAAAAAGACCCTTGATATCGAGTAGGGGGAAATCAGATGACTTACAAGCAATGAATAAGATAATGCTCATGTAGGAGGAGACCTGACTCCACTGGATTGAGGGAGAATCATTGTTTATTTGTTCATGGAATCTTTTCTGCCTCTCCATTCTATCAGTTGCCTCTTGGAAAGTTGAAGGACTGGTTCTATATTTCTCTTTCCATCTCATTCTCATCACCACTGAGCACAGTATCTACCTGCTCTAGAACATCACCACTGGGCACCAGAGGATTGGTTTGAAATGTCCAATGAATATTATCTGGCAACCCCTTGTTTGCAGGCATCTGAACCTGTTCTTGGAATTCTCTGCCAGTGTTAATTGTCAATACTATTATTTTTAATTAGATCTCAGCCCTCTTTATCAGCCTCTACATTCATGGAGGAGGATCAATCTATGTCAAATCTGGAAGGGGAGCAATCCTTGCAAGCCTTCTAATGTCAACTATGTATTCTGGGTCAAACATTAGTTACACATTGCTAAAAAACTTCTTGAGTTTTTCATCAGGAATCTTCAGATGCAAATCAATCTGCAAAGCACTTTAAGAAAGGCGATTTCACTGGTGAAGTCACTATACACCCTTATTTCCACTTGAAGGATATTATTATTTCTCTTTTTCCATGGGAACCACAAATATTTAGTCCACAGAACAAGTTACAATTTTCTATTAAAAAAACTGCATTTGATAGAGCTATTGTAGTGCATGAAACCAAAGACAATGTCATTCTAAGTTAGATTCTTTTGAGTGTTAATATACTTAACTACCCTAAAGGAAAAGTTTTCTTGGTAAATTTAGCAAATAAGAAATCAAATGAAGAGTTTCAACCAAGGCTACTGCTGTCGTAATATTCTACAATAAAAATTATTCTTTTAACAATGCATCAATCACACAACAGTTGAAACTTGAAAGCAACAAAATCATAAAAAAGAAATGCATAGAAAATTATGCCTTCAAATCAGTTTTTCATTTTCTTTGAAAAAGTTACAAGGAAATCTCTACCAACTGTTCAGCACAGCTGCACGGTAATTTATCACTGTATATCATCCTTATATCTTGCACCTATCTTTATACTATCTAGCAAAAATCTAATGTTAAAAAAGCTCCTTATCTCTTGAAAGCTAAGTTACCGGTTCGGGTTCGGGTTCGAGGGTTCGGTTCGCAGGTTCGGTCAAAAACTTTTTTGGGATTGGGTTCGTCCATACAAAACATATAAAAATAAAAAATATATACATATTTACAACAGTAATTAAGTTCAAAATACCACACATAGCATCATATATTGTATAATAAACAAAACCACCATAAAAAATAAAAAACATTAGAATGTCAAATAGTCAAACTTGAATGTCATGATATATATTATATATTAAAATTAACTACATTGCTGCATTTCTCCTTGTAGGTAAGCATTAGGGAAGATTGTCCAATTGGATGATGATATTATAGATGAAGCCTTGTAGGCAAACTTGGAAACTTGGACTTGGAGAGTACATGGCAAATCAAATGAATTCAATGGAAGTTTTGGGGCAATGCCCGCAATGGGGTCGAGGGTTGAGGGGCAGTGCTGCCAGTGGGGTCAAGGGGTAGTGCCCCTCGTGGGGGTCTGGGAGCAATGCCCCTAACAGGGTCAAAGGGCGGAGCCCCGGCCACCAAGCCCAAATTAAGACCTCCAAAACCACAAAACCTTCATGGCATATATCATTTTACATTCACAATAAGACCCAAATTAAGACCTTCAAATCCACACAAACCTTCACGGTGGACATCATTTTAGGTTAAGGGCAAATTGGGCTTTTTTAACTTTAAGAAAATAAAATAAAAATTAAAAATGTCAGAAAAAAAGTTAAAAACACCCAAAGCGGGTTTGGGCCCATGCTGGTTCGGTAGGGCTGGTCCCACAGTATGCGGGTTGGATGTTGTTTGAACCCATAGGGGATTGGACCTGGGCCCTAAACCTAGGTCGGATTGGACCAAGATTGGGCCCCCCCTGGGCAAACCAGTAACATAGCTTGCAAGAGATTGTTGATGATTATAGCAGCATCGTGCGATTCCTTCCAGCCCAGATCACTTGGAGAGAACAATTAAATGTTAGCTATCGGCTATTTAATTGTTATATGCGATTTCCTTGAAGAGGCACTTCATTTGATAAATAATGATTAAATGTATTTAATGAAGTGATACGAATTATTGAGGAGGTGCGATTCTAAGGAGGCCGACTTCTTGATTATTAATTGTCATATTTGTTGATCAAGGCCGACATGCTATGTTTGGAGAGTCACGTCTCTCCCTTCATGTTGTATATATATTCATTTGTTTGGTCATTGTTCATCATCCATTTTCAGCATTCAGTTCATTCCATTATCACTTGTCTCAAGTGCGAATTCATTATAGGAGCAGTGCGAGTTCATCATATGTGCAGTGCGATTTTGATAAAGACTTCAGTTCTGTGTTAGCAGATTATATGTGATAAGATCTGTGATTGCATCATCTGTTGGTGTATTATTTTGGCCCCTCTTATTGGCCTCATTTGTACAAGTGTTTCTCTTCAAGATTTAATATATAAGAGATATATTAGTGCTGGGTTTTTCTCCCTCAAGAGGAGGGTTTTCCCAGGGTATCTGCTGTGTCTTGTGTTGATTTTTGAATTAATTTCTGTGCATTTAATCTGATCACTAAATTTAACAGAGATGAGTTGGAAGATAAGTCTAAATCATTAATGTATATCTACACTTTATTAGACTTAATTAACTAATTAAAAGACTTCCACTTTTTCGTAAAAGTGAAATGCAAAATAGAATAACTCAAATCATTTCCAATATGGTCACATTGAACTTGTGTGGAAATTCCTACCTGAGCTAAAAACTCAAAACTCCATCTTATCTAGAAAGGAGTTTTGCACCAATCCAATTTTGTCTTTGAATGCTTCAAGCTTCCCTTTTGCTAAGGGCTTGGTTAGAACATTAGCTATTTGCTGATCTATGGAAATATATTCTGAAGCTTAATCTGTCCCTTTTGGATCTTGTCTCGAATGAAGTGATATTTGATCTTCATGTTCTTCAACCTGTCATTAAACATTGGATTTTTAAAGAGTTCAAAATGACTTTGATTATCACAATAAATGATTGTGGGATCCAACACTTGATCAAACAATTTTGCAAGTAACTTGCAAAGCCAAATGGCATATAACTGGCAATACCATCTGCCGTGTATTCTGCCTTTGATGAGCTAAGTGCCACAAAAGTTTGCTTCCTAGTGAATCAAAGCTAAAGCAACAACCTGAGGTGCTCTTCCTATTTGCTGCACTACCTGCCCAATTTGAATCTGTATACCTTTGTAACTTTACTTCACCATCTCCAAGGTATCTCAAACCATACTCGATTGTGCCCTTTAAATCTTTGGGCACATGTTTTGTTATTACCCAATGCTCTTGCCTTGGTTCCACCATGAACTAACTCAAGGTGTTAATTGCAAAACATATATTTGGTCTATTGTTGGCCAAATACATTAAGGAACCTATCAGCTGCCTGTACAACTCCACCGACTTTGAATCTGAAATTGTCACCTTCTTTAGATTAGTGATCATAGGTGTGGCCATGGTTTTGCAACTCTCCATCTGGAATTGCTTCAAGATCTCAACTGCTACTTACCTTGCCCAAGGAAGATCTCCCTTGAAATCTGCCAAACCTGTAAACCTAAGAAGTAATGCATTATGCTGATGTCCTTCATCTCAAACTCAGCAGCTAAATTTGCTTTGCACTTTACAATGACCTATTTTTCTCCTTTAATAAACAACTCATCTACATATAACACTAAAATAAGTAGATCATTCCCAACAATTATATAATATAGATTAGGATCTATTGCGTTTTTGGTGAATCCCTTACTTTGCAAATATTCATCTATCTCTGATTACCAAGCTCTTGGTGCCTGTTTGAGTCCATACAAGGTTTTTGTAAGCCCGCAAACATGGGATTCCTTCCCATTTACCCCAAAGCCCTAAAGCAGCTCTATATGCACTTCTTGTTGAATTGTACCATTAAGAAAAGTTGTCTTTACATCCATTTGATGTAAAAATAAAGACATAACAACTCTGATGGGAGTGTATCTGGTGACTGGAGCAAATACCTTGTCATAGTCCACTTCCTCTTCCTAGGAGAACTCTCTCGCCACAAACCTCACTTTGAATTTCTCAATATTGCCATTTGCAACATGCTTGATTTTGTAGAGCCACTTGGAACTCACAACTGTTTTCCCTTTTGGTCTTTTGCACTATGTCCCATACATCAATTTTTAATGATGGATGTGTATTCCTTCACCATAGCATCCCGCCAAACTTGCTGGTCTACTACTTCCTAGAAGCTGGAAGGCTCTAGATCTATGATGCTGCTTATCAATGCCATTTAGTTTGGAAACTTCTTTGGAGGCTTGCTTTCCTAAATATGCTCCTAGGAACGTCAATTGTTTTTGAGCATCCCTCAATGTAATTGTGAATCATTAAGGTCTCCTAATAGAAGTAGAAGGGGCTAAAGTCTCTTTTGAAGATTGTTGTTCTGATCTGTAAACAATTGGTATATTTGGAGACAAGGATTCAACTTTCGGAGCTTCCTGCTCCTTATCCTTTGTTACTTGAATGAGCTCATAACACTTCTTGGATGGAAAGTCTTCCTCAAGCTTTACATCCCTACTGATTACCACCTTTCTCTGCTGTAGAATATTGACCTTGTAGGCCTTTGAAGTCTCAATAGAATCCACACATAATCCTTTCTTGCTGGAAGGATCCAACTTGATCCTCTTCTTTACAGGTATATGAATATAAATTGGACACCAAAGATGTGGAAGTGAGTCACTTCTGACTTAGTACCAGTGAATGCTTCCTTTGGTGTCTTCAAGATCATGTGAGGACATCATGTCATGCCCCCATAAGACCCTGCAGCAATAAGAATGAAATCGCTGCTAGGAATAAAATAGCAAAGGGATTGAAAATACAAAGGACATCATGGGGGGCGATTGCATAAAGGCAAGTAATTAATAAACATATAATTAATTAAAGGCAGCACTTGGGAAAGCATGTCATTAACAAGACAAGGCAGCGATTGGGTTTTGAAGAGATATGTCCCTTACAAAGGTAAGGAGTGGAAAGAGGTGACTCTTCCCCACCACAAGATATAAAAAGAGGAACATTTCAAATGAAAGAGGCATCGAAGGAGACCAGATAATAAATAAATATCTGCATTCAGAAAAGCAGCAGCCATTGAATTTAATAAGTGATTGGTATGTATCATGTTGGAGTATAATGTTTTTATATATATAATCTCTTATGTCTTCAACCTCTTTACTAATGGGAATTGCTAATCTATTTAAGGTTATTATAATTATTGATTTAATCTAATCGTTTCCCTATAAGAAATCAGGCATGGATTAGCAAGGAAACACGATTGGGAGAGGCAGCAGACTGGTTCCACAATGTAAGTAGGCCACCCTATGTTGGATGGTAACAGGTGTTCCTGCCACTTGTGGGCCAAGGGGTGTTATACCACGCTCTTGGGCTTAATTGTGATGAACAGTCTCCAGGCACCCTATTGTTGGTTATTGGGAAAGAAACTATAGATTAGATCCAATTAGACCTTGTTATTTATCTTAATTTTTCATTTACTCTTAAGTTCAATAACTTTATATGATTTAATTTTAGAATACTATTTGTAAAACAAATTATATTGTTGGAATTGTAAATTTTGGGCAAAATCAGGCATACCCCAATTAGGGGACATTACATATCACTTTTGGATTTAGATTGCTATGTTATGTGCTTTTGCCCATAGAAACATTGGTAAGTCCTGGTCATGAATCATGGCCCTAATAGTCTCTATAATGGATCGATTTTTCCACTTTGCAACCCCATTTTGTTGTGGGTTGTATGAAATAATTAACTCCCGCTTGATCCTTGCCTCCTTGTAGAAACCCTTGGAACTCCTTGGAGGTATACTCACCCCCATTTTCCAATCTCAAGACCTTGATCTTCTTCCTTGTCTAATTCTCAACTGGAGCTTTGAACTCTTGAAACCTACAAAAGACCTCATCCTTGATCTTTAAGAAGTAGATCCAAGTCTTGAGAGAGAAGTCATCAATAAAGGAAACAATATACATGCTTCCTAAAATTGATGCTATTGACATCAGTCCACAAACATCCAAATTCACTAGGTTTAGAATTTCTTTTGATCTATGCTCATTGCTTGGGAAAGCAACCTTGCCATACTTGCCAAGTGTGCATCCTCTACATACTCAGTGACTCACTATTGATCAATGCTGAAATCTAGAAGACCTGTGACGATCTCCCACAGAATAAGTAGCGCTTTGTGATGTAGATGCCCCATTTTCTTGTGCCATAACTCACATAGATTGTCATTGTTATGAACTAGATTAATTTGACCTAATAAAGACTTGCTGATTTTTGAATTCAATTGCATAGCCCTTATCTTCCAAAATTGACATTGAAAGCAAATTTTTTTTGAGACTAGGAACAAACAAAACATCATCAAAACCTTAAGAGTTACCTGATTGTAGTTGAAAAGGAATTGTACCAATTCCTGTTACTGGATACTTGGCATCATCACCAAGCTGAACCTAAACTCTAGAGTTATGTTCTTTTGAATTTGTAAAATATTGCCTGGTTGATGTCATTCGTCTAGATGCCCCATTGTCCACACATGGAGCATCCCTTGGAATTGTGTTAGAAGAAAGACAAGATACCATTGAGAAATTCTGCTCAAACTTGGCAGCAAACTCATTCATCTGAAGTCTATAGAGGCTGCCACTTCCCTTTGTCCTTGTTTGGTCACTGTGATGCATAATGACCAAATTTATGACAAATAAAACACTTGATTTTACCCAAGTCCTCCTTCCCTGGTTGCAAGGATGAATTCTCATCTTTTACCTTACCCTTGCTGGGCCCTTTTCCTTTACTTTTCTTTGTCTGTTTAAAGAAGGCTAAGTTACCTTCACCACCTTCTTGTCTGGCAATCACTCTCCCAGTCATGGGCTTTTGTGTGAAGCCCTAACACTGCCAGGGTTTCAAATTAGGGAACAGGAAGCATCACCAGATCCTTCTCTCCACCTTATTGCCTCATTGGTAACTCGACTTTTCATCCGTGGTACAATTTTGTGGTAAATTTGAAAAGAAAGTCATGACAACTTTAGTCACCAAAATTTGCTTTCTTTTAGAACAATTATGTTACTTTTTGATACGGACAATGATCCAGACCTGTGTCTATACAGCATTGTGGAGGTTCTTTATACCAAATTAATTATTAATTAGAATTAAAAAAAAATCTCTATTGGATTTAACAAGTCAATAATTAATTTGGTAAAAAGTGCATCTAGCATGCTAGATAGATACTGAGGTTATACATTCATTCTTCCTATAGGTACCTGTTGATGCTCACATATGCACAGTACTGGTGCCTCACAGAGAGCATCGGCATTGGAAGTCCTGCAGGTGTGGGACATTGAAGTGCAAGATGACCTTTGGGATTGAAAGGCCAGTTCCTTCTCTATGCTAGTGCTTTAATGTCAATTGAAAGGGAAATTAAAAAACTGTGGTGATGCACCAAAATAGATCACCAGATCTGTTGACAAAGATATAAGGAAGCACAAAGAGCAAAGAACTTCAGTTCTTAGAAACTGACACTGAGATAGGAAAATACAAGAGGCAAAGAATCCAATACCATGATGGACTGAGCTTCCACATTGAACAAAGACAAAGAGCAGGATATGAGCCACAATTATATTGAGTCAATGCTTTATATATCACACAGTTGTTATTGCTACCAGAAAAATCTAATGTTCAGAAGCCCTAAATTGCACTATTTCTATTACAAAAGAGGCAAGGACTTGCCAAAGAAAATCCCAGCCCTCCCCTCTCATGAGCTTATTACATATATATAAGGGAAGGGAGTGAGAAATGGAATAGAGAGGGATATGGAATGCCCACGAACTGGGCCTGCTAAACTCCCTGCCTGGAACAGAATTTGAAATTGCAAGTCATTGATGAGACCAGGGCTACAAATGAGTAAATGTGATACTGCCCAATAACAGCTGTATTGGGAATAACTATTGGCTTAAAATAGAGCAGCTAAATGCATCTAACTACCTCTCTTAGTGATGCTGTTGTTACAAGGCCATGGGTTTTCAAATTGCAAGGTCCATGGAGCTTTTTCTCTCACAGGAGTAATGGAGTCTTTTTTAGTGTTTTGAATGTTCAGCTGCCTTGATTTAGAAGAGATCAACAGCCCTCTAAAGTTAGAACTTTTTGCTTTGCCCTTTTTACCAAATCAATGGCAAGCTGCGGGCTCCTGGCTTTTATTTTGCTAAAGCCTAGGTCTTATCTTTGTGTGGGCTCGTCTTTGTTAGTTTTTATGATCAGATTAGTTAAGCAGATTTTAATTCAAAATTCAGACACAATAACATAGAATATACCCTGGGAAAACCCTCCACTTGAGGGAGAAAAACCCAGCAACAATATATCTCTTATATATGGAATATAGAACAATAGTCTCCTTTACAATGAGGCCAAGAATAGCACCACAACCTGATGCTAACACAGAAATAATATAATGCTACTTGCTGATGACAAACTAGGCCTTCTTTAATGCTCTGATCAGCTTCTTCAATATATCGATCTGCACATGAAGTATATCTCCCTTGAAACTCACAATCAATGCAATGAATGGACTCGCACAATGAAGGATAAATATGATAATCGAAGAACAAGTGAATATAAATACATAAGGATCGAACAACATCTCTTATTTATACTATTCGATTGGAGAAGACTTCAAAGGATGCGTCTCTTCAAAAAACTTCATGTTGGCCTTTACCAAAGTCGTGTCTCGTAGAATCATGAAGTCGGCCTCTCAAGCATCGTATCTCTTCAAGGGTGGCGAACAAGATCAAGTCGGCCTCATAAATAATAATTAAATATTATAAGATATGAAGTGATGAAGCGCCTCTTCATCAAGAGTCGCCTAGACAAATTAAATAGCCGTTAGGCTAGCATTTAATTTGTCCTTCATAAAACGAACTGGGCTGGAAGTAGAAGCCTGACGTTGCCATGTAACATCAACACTCCCTCTCAGCTAGGGAGGATACTTCCAGCTGCATAAGACATATCACCTCATCGTGATGTCAACCACCATGGCTACTCCCATATGTGGAAAAGAAACATATCACCTCATCGTGATATCAACCATCATGGCTACTCCCATGTATGGTAAATGTGCACAAGTGCCCATCACGAAATCACTCAACGTGATGTCGTCACCTCATTGTGACGTTCACCATAGCTACTCCCAGAGGGTGAAAAGCACAAGTACAAGAAAATCATCACGGACTCTCTCACGTGATGTTGTCATGGAGTCACACACATGACATCCACCATGGCTACTCCTAGAGGGTGGAAACAAGGGCTTACACCTCAAATCTCTCTCACAAAGAGAAATGCATTAGACAAGGGCTTGCACCTCAAATCTCTCTCACAGAGAGAAATGCATTAACAAGGGCTTGCACCTCAAATCTCTTTCACAGAGAGAAATGCATTAAAGAAGATCACTGATGCTGAGACTCCCTCTCAACTAGGGCTTTATTCTCCACCATACCAAGCTTGTCTCGAAAGTACACAAACTTTATTCTGGAGAGAGGCTTGGTGAGAATATCTGCCATCTGCTCATCAGTGCTGATATACTTCAATTGGATTGCTTTCCTCAATACCATATCTCTGATATAGTGGTATTTGATCTCACATGTTTAGTTCTGTCATGAAACACTGGATTGACAGAAAGCTTCACACAGTTTTGATTATCACAATGAATGACAGTTGGCTCCAACGATTGTCCAAACAATCCTGCAAGGAGCTTCTGAAGCCACACTGTTTCTCGAGTTGCCACACAAGCTGCAATATACTCGGCCTTTGCTGTGCTTAGTGCCACTAAAGACTGCTTCTTGCTACACCAGGATAACATTGCAGACCCCAAACGAAAGCAACATCCAAAGGTGCTCTTCCGATCAGCAACACACCCTGCCCAATCAGAATCAGAATAACCATGCAGCTTCAAGTCTACACCAGAAGAATATCTCAAGCCATACCCAATTGTGCCACGCAAGTATCTCAGGATATGCTTTGCTGCAACTAGATGTATTTTCCTTGGTTCACACATGAACTGACTAAGTGCATTCACTACATAGCAAATATCTGGTTCCAGAGGCTCAACTAGATCACCATCTTCTTTAGGTTTAGTAGGCTTCCTCTGAATCTTCAAGTAATTGCATCAACCTTCTGACCTCTTCGTCCAAGATTGCCTGCAATGCTTACCTTAGAGAATGTTTTCCAACGCACACCTTTGATACTGTAGAGAGTTCAGGATTGTCCTCCTCGACCTCATCCTAGATCGCTCTATTCTAAATAGGTTTGCGGAGCTACCAATATCAAATCTAGATGACTAGTTTTGTGCAATTCTGATCTCAACAGCTGAAGAGGTCTTCTAAGGATTTTAGCATCGACCTTGCAATACTGCAACCCTCACTTCATCTTAGTGAGTCACAAAACTCCCTCTTGATCCCTGCCTCAGAGATTGCAAAGAAACCTCTGGAAGTGAAATCCCTCTATTGACAGAATCTCAATCCTTTTCTCGGACATGCTTTCAACTCAAGCCTTGAATCCTCAGATTTTAACTCCCTCTGAATGTCATTGAGTAAACTCATTCAATTGCTTCTCAATTTAACCTGCATTTTAAGGATTAATAATAGTTTATATAAAAGAATCAAACTATAAGTGAAGTATGTAGCGAATATCAAAAGATCAAATTAAAGGGATAAAAGGACTTATCTTTATTGATTCTGATATATCTTTCTTCCATTTTTTATTCCTCTCAAAAGTGCTAATCTCAGCACAACAAGAGACAATCTGCTCAACTCAAATTTCTCAGACACATTATGCAACCAGCATATTCAACATAGAACCAGGCCTCTCATGGCACCATCACAGTCCATGCACATAGAGAATGGTATCGATGTGACCATCCAATCACAACGAAATTGCAATTCTCTTTTCATCTCAGAGTCACACTCAGAGATCTACACAACTGGCATGAAACAACTTGCAATGAACTAATGGTATCTTCAAGGGATCTTATGTCAGAGATTACCTACTCAAAAGTAACCATGATCTTTTACTAATCACAAAATTATTGCAGATCTGCACAACTCAGCAAACTGAATTTTACCCTAGATTTCAAAAATATAAACAAAAGGGAATACTTATTTCATTGAAATCAAAATCTCCTTAAGTGCTGCGCTTAAATGCTTTTCAGGTCTGCAGTTGTCTTTCTTGAGATAGAGATGAATGAAATGCGATACAGAATGAGCCAAGTCCTCAACTATCTGATCGATCTGGCTGAGAGTCACGACTTCCCATAACGGTCTGGTTGAAAGTCATGACTTCCACATTCTCAGGAACATTCCTGTGCAAGGCTTCCGCAATCAGAAGACATGGGACTCCTCTGCCTCATGAAGCACTTGAGAGGGCTAGCCCATCCTTCACTCATAACAGGGGTCCATACTAAATCAATCCTTGAAAGCTTTATTTGAGGCAAAGAACGAGCTTCTTTCCTTCTAGAATCCCTGGGCTTTCTAGAACAATCAGGTCCACCAACTTCCCATCATCAGGCTCAATCAGAGAACACCTAATGTCATCGCCTTTTCTCATTGAAGGGCACATCAGTGATTCGAGCAAACGAGTCCCACGCCAAGCTCCATTGTGAAACACGTCGGCCTCAGACGCAACTGAAGAATTGATTAACCGGCCTGAATGTATTCCTCTGTTCCTACACAGTTGGACAAGAGAACAAAGCATGATACACTTGGCAAACATAATCTTTATTGACTTACTTTCCAAGCGGCCACACTGCTCCCGAAACATTGAAGCTTTCCAATTTTAACACTATTCTCTGGAAATCCTTTTTATCAGTCTGTCCACTTCACATGCGCCTAACAGATGGGGAGTTCTGATTCCAGGAAGATTTCAATGTGGCGGACTCCTTCCCTTATTGTAGACTCTCAACTATCTCATAGTAAACTCATATATATTACTTGCTAGCTGACCAAAGCAATCGATCTCCAATACAATCACGATATAGACTTAACGAATTGAACTCGGACTGAAGGGTATCCGATAGATACCAGACGCTGAACATAAATTCGCGTATGCTCTATTTCTGTTCCTTCTGTAGCTTTAGACCCGCCTGAATGCCACCAATACTTTGATGCGACTTTAGGTAACCACATTCGCGTTTCTTGAAGGTGCCGTCGAAATGATACGCCAATTCATGAGTGGCAAGAGCCAGAGGCTATGCAGCCATGAGCCAAAAACTGGAGATCACTCCAAGCAACGAACTCTATGCCAAATAGAATGCGCCAGTCAGGCGTTTCTTCATTTGATGTACTCTATCTTTGATTGAGTTGCCATTCCAAAATTTAATTCAAATTAGGCACGGCAAAACTCTAATAAGGGACACTCTTGAAGCCCATCGATCTTCAACGGAAACATGCATTGAGGGACTCCAACCCGAGTGAAGCATTTTCGATGAAGAAATTCATCAGATAACGGCGGCATCTATAAGAGCTTTTATTCAAGCCTCCCGACAATCAACCAAAAGCGATCACTAAATAATGGCATCATTGATGATGTACATTCTCCAGAGATTATTGATGTGAAGCGGCACCAAGGAAGTTGAATCATCTCCTTGAGAGTATGTAACGACACTTCCATGAGCGGCCGCTTCTTGAAAAATAATTATTGACTCCTTAAAAAAAAATATGAATGACAACAACAGAAAGATCATGATTCTTCCTTCATCAGGCCTTCTGAGAAATAGATAAATCTGATCGGATGTTTTCAAGACCTGCTCTGATATCATGTTAGTTTTTATGATCAGATTAGTTAAGCAGATTTTAATTCAAAATTCAGACATAATAACACAGAATATACCCTGGGAAGACCCTCCACTTGAGGGAGAAAAACCCAGCAACAATATATCTCTTATATATTGAATATAGAACAATAGTCTCCTTTACAATGAGGCCAATTATGAGGCCAAGAATAGCACCACAACCTGATGCTAACACAGAAATAATATAATGCTACTTGCTGATGACAAACTCAGCCTTCTTTAATGCTCTGATCAGCCTCTTCAATATATCGATCTGCACATGAAGTATATCTCCCTTGAAACTCACAATCAATGCAATGAATGGACTCGCACAATGAAGGATAAATATGATAATCGAAGAACAAGTGAATATAAATACATAAGGATCGGACAACATCTCTTATTTATACTATTTGATTGGAAAAGACTTCAAAGGATGCGTCTCTTCAAAAAACTTCATGTCGGCCTTTACCAAAGTTGTGTCTCTTAGAATCATGAAGTCGGCCTCTCAAGCATCGTATCTCTTCAAGGGTGGCGAACTAGATCAAGTCGGCCTCATAAATAATAATTAAATATTATAAGATATGAAGTGATGAAGTGCCTCTTCATCAAGAGTCGCCTAGACAAATTAAATAGCTGTTAGGCTAGCATTTAATTTGTCCTTCATAAAATGAACTGGGCTGGAAGTAGAAGCCCGACGCTGCCATGTAACATCAACAGTCTTCATTTAACTAAGGTGAAGCCTTGGTAACATATCCAGCTGTGGGCTCGTCTATTTAATCATTATGTTAAAATGAAGCCTTAGTCAGTGTTTTAAAACTGTAAGTCCTTTGCTTATTTTATTTTAACCAATTGTGGAGCTTGGATTTGATTCCTTTACAAGGAATATTCAGATCTTTGTGGGGAAGCCATGTGGCCCATGGGACAATGGGTAAAGTTACGGGCTTTATATTTCCTTTATGCCTCCATCAATATTTATATTTTTACTAAAGCAAGAGCCTAACTTGCAGTTTTCATTTTATTGCTTTATTCTGGCCAAGTGCCATGGCACCACAAAGTCTACTAGTCTACTCTTGAACATCCTCAGCCAATGGCACTGTTTTGCAGTTTGCTTATGACAACCCTTGAAACATTTTGAAAAGTTGTGCCCAGAGAACAATGGCTGCAGCTTCATTCTTTTCTACAAGCGGGCTCTGTTTCTTTGTCTGATAAAAGCATACCATTGGTTCCAGCATGCGCGCCTTATATTTGTTTTTACTAAGGTACAATCAACATCTCTAACCTGCAGGGTCCACCTATTTTATCCTGTGGACACTTTCCATTATTTCCCGTGGGCCTTGCAACCATCTGAGCACTGTTAGAGGTCTCTAGCTCCTAATGTGCTTCAACCAAATCATTGTCAATGTATCCCACTCCAAAATGAGGAGGCTCAAAGCTCTCTTTCAATATCAATGCTTCACTCTATAGGTTAGAAATAGCTTCTTTCACATTGGCAGTCAATTGAAGCAAATAACCAAGCTGTCCCTTGGCACTTGCTTCTGCATGTTAGTCCTAATGAGAATTTGCATAGATCCCAAGAACCTTCTTATAGAGAGAAATTGGTGCTTCAAAACCATTCATTGTTTCTCAGAGCATCCTCTTTCCTCTCCAATCTCTGCAGCAGCTTTCATACAACCCAACAGAATCTGAATGGCAAACTGTATAGGCCTGATCTGAGTGGGAGTATTTTGAGACAGTTTTCAATCCGCCTTGCATTTAGCAAGACTTGAGTGATATCTTCCAACATATGGCGATAATCTTGGTGCTCTGAGATGCAGGCACCTGCAATTTGATCAAATGGTATTCCTTCTTGGCTTTGCATGGTGAAATGTAGTATGTTGAGAACAGGTTCGGAGTCCTCAATACAAGCTGTGTCATGGGTTGGACAGAACATATAAGTAGTGAAGGGTATACAGGCTTTTAAGACCAGATTCTCTGGGGTAATTGTTTGCTATTGTAGATGTGCACTTCAGGACATTGTTAAGAAGATTCATGCAAGCCTACAGAATGGAAAGATGTGATACAGCAACATAGACAATGCTCATTATGCTCTCCCAGTGAGGCACAATTGCATCCAAAGGCTTGGCAGTTGATTGAATTGGGGCGAGGTGCACCCTATTAATTTCAGAGCAATACACAAATAAACTTAATATTGTATACTCACTTTCTTCAATATGACATTACCAATATATAGGACTTACATCTCCTACATTACGGGAGAACCTCCTATAACCAATTCTCTATTTAAATGAGTTGTTTTAACAACTCATAAAACAAACAAACAAACCTGAACAAATAATTATGTTCACATGTGTAATAGCTACGTGAGTTGTGTTAACAACTCACATTATTAACTTATGTGAACACTAACAATGAATTTCCCAACACACCCTATGAACAATATCAAATTAGGAGACAAGATGACAACATTCGCCCAACCAACCTAATTGCCTTTTGAAATGTAGCATTTTCAACCAAGGAGAACCAAATGCAATGCAAAAGAAGAGGAGTTTCTGAACGGACCCGCTTTTTAAGAAACCAGAGAATGTACAGGGCTGCAACTGCATCTCCTATGGAATGGCCCACAAGTATAGAAGAGAACACCAAGATATTGGTGAGGTCAAGAGGCACCAAAAGAATATCACTCAATATATAAAGGATGAAAGTACATGTGAATATTACTTGATATGGTGAGAGGCATAGCCTTTATTTATGCATCATTCAAGGTATGAGTTATGGGTGATGGTAAAACTTACACATGCAAGCCATACCTAAAAGGAAAATATTTACATATACAATTTACACCTACAAGGTACAATTTACATATACAATTTACACCTACAAGGTAAACATTTACATAGACAATTTACACCTACAAGGTACACACAACTCAATGGTATCCATAAGTTTTGTTAAGTCAAAAGAGACTATCAGGGTGGGTTTTCCATTCTAACAATTTTCCTGTGGAGTTTTTTGTAATGGCCCCACTCTAGTCAATGTCAGTAGTAGATGGGTTAGCCTATTGTTTGGATCCTCGTAGGCTAACATGTGTGGATAGGGGGTTTTAGTGGCAGATAATGGTGGATATTGTCATTTCCACCCCTTCAGTTCAGTATTGGGCTCAGTGCAGGCCTTTGCAGTTCAGTGTTTGCTAGCTTCTGACGGCACATCAAAACATTGAGAATTGAGGGAGATATTAATATTTTAGTGGTTAAGTTA
Organism: Sequoia sempervirens; assembly: GCA_007258455.2. Lineage (NCBI taxonomy): Eukaryota > Viridiplantae > Streptophyta > Pinopsida > Cupressales > Cupressaceae > Sequoia > Sequoia sempervirens. The sequence goes on from VDFB02350481.1 coordinate 23,139, forward strand.
TTTAATTAACTTATGGAGATATTATAAAGTTATAATTTGACTTTATAATAATTAAAAGCCACTTAAAATATTATAAAGTGAAATTAAATCACTTAAGTCAAAAGGTACGCCCAAGTTGATAAAACAAATTAAAAGACTATTAAAGTGACTTGAATACATTTAAATGTATTTAAAATGATAAAGTTGTGCTTTTTGGGATTCGTGCCATTTTGGGGTTATAAGAGGCAAAAACAAGTTGACCTTATTTACTTTTGATCATTTGACATTGCTTTTGCCTTCTTGATACCAGTGCCTGAGAGAAGGGTTTCAGAGTATTTTCACCATTGGAGAACGAGACTTCTTCAGTGTTCTGTGATTGTGAGGCTGTGAGATACCAGCTGAATTGTTGCTTTTGAGAAGGCTTCATAGGAGTCCATCTGTGCTTCATTAGAGATTTTATGTTCAGTAATTATCAGTTTTCAATAAAGGAAAGGGCTTATTCATCTGGGATGCCATCTTTCCTCAGTTCTTTAGCATCAATAAAGGGCCATGCAATTCCTTCAAAGGGCCATACTTCTTCCTTGGGGGGCGTGCTTCTCTAGCATAGGCGTGTGAATTAGAAGGCTGAAACGCCTTCTTTTTGGGTTCCCTGTTGCTTGCATTTTGGATGCCTCGCATCCTTAGGCCTTGTGATCTAGTTTATGTCTGGGAGAAATCACCATCTGGAGGTGGGCGTTGCTTTTTGTCAGTTTCAGCATTTCTTGCCTGGCATGTAGAAATCTTCTTTATTTAATTAATCTGAGGACTTCCGGGTACGTCTATTGTATGCAATTTACTTGTATCAATTGCCAGATCCACAATAGTATTGCAATTACTCTTAATTTACTTGTTATTCAGTTTTATCTCATTTCTTGCTTGACACACTTCTATATTATTTACTTAAAATTCATCAAAACTATTGAAAAAACACAAAACAAGTCAGTTTTAGCATCAGAGGTTGAGTTGGAACCAGCTGGGTTCTTCACATTTTTATTCATGAGAGGTTTTTCCAAATAAAACACTTTTATTGAACTTTCTGTGAATGCCTTACATTTTGTGTATTTCTTTGATTTTTACACTCCAATGAATATTTTGATTTAAAACAATAGACTGACTTAAGGGCTTGTGTGATGAATTCACCAAAGCTATAAGGTTGCTAGTTACTTATGAATCAGGTTGCTCGATGACTTTTTTAAATCATTAAAACCTTAATTTTTACCTACAATCTTTCAATGTATGGTCTTTATTAATATTGAAATAAATGATCTCCCTTGATACGTACTATAAGTACACTATTTTTCAATCTGTAAATTGTATGATCTACAATCATAGAATTCATTATTTGAGCATAAGCAAGAGCTTCCAGTTGAGTTTACAAGGCACATGAAGCACAAGGTTCTTGAAACTTATGATACAGTAGATGTGGAATTAGGTTAGGCAAAGATTAAGTATACTAACATTAACAGTATGGATATGGAGAAGTTATTGAAATCTAATGTGGATATGAAGCATGGGCTAAGGGATAGGTATCCATTGTCTACCCCTAACTTAGTAGTATTGCCAGCTCGGGCTAAGGAATATCATCATGAACAATGGAAAACCTATAGCTAATTTTGGCATGTCTTATATTGAAGCAATGCTTGACTCACCCAAAGGAGGAAAAGCATTGAGGCTTTTTGGCAATACCGAGAGGACACAAGAGATCAAACAAGGAAATAAGTAAATGGTTTGAGAAGCCTAAATGGCGGATAATTTGATTTTTGGTGTGAAGTATTTAGACTCGTTGCTTCTGGTATTCCAATGCTATTGAACACATTGAGTAAACTTATGGAAGAGTCTACGCTATCCATAGGCAATGCCACTCATGAATAGTTGGTTAATGCACGAGGGATGAAGGAATTCTAAGTGATTTGTTGTTTGACTTACACTGTATTGTCCTATATAAGAAGGATGGGGAAAGATCTATTCCATGGCATTGGATGAAGTTTTATGGGAAGAATGTTTAATGTTGTTAGTGTGGTTGCTTTGAGGGTAAGGATATATGTATATTTTCCTGTTTTTTCATTTTTTTAGAATTTAGGTTGTGGTGCTCTGGGTTCACCCTAAGTATGGACAAGGTACCCTGGGTTCATCTCAGATGAACATGGAGCATAGTCAGGTAGGATCCCATTTGGGAGGCATATCCAGGGCATACCTATATGTGGACTGGTCTAAGATTGAGACCTAGTATGTGTGCAAATCAATAAATAGGCAAACCTGGTTTTGTAGGGTGATAAAATATTATTCATAAAGCTTGCTAGTAAAGTAGGCATATCCACTTTCATTTCATTGACAAAATAAAAATTCTTAAATAAAGTAACACCACTATAGTAAGAGAATACAAGTTTAATGAGAAGAACTTCATTCAGGCATTGTGCAGTGATCTGGAGTATGCTTTCCCCTAGAGGAAGGAAAAACATTGACAGTGAGAAGGTCTTGGACAATCCTTTCAGAGAATATGAGAATCTGAGTTACCTTCATAAAAATAAATATCAGGATAAGTTTGTAAACTGTTTTGACTCTGGAGAGTTATATAAGAGAAAACTGGGAGCATTTTATTCCCATCTCAGGTGGATTACACGATAAGAAAGAGGAAAGTCAGATTGATTATGATGGCTATTCATCCAAGGATAATGAAGCTCCTGTTCCAATCAATCAGACAAATAAGAAGTTAAACAAAGAAGAGGAGACTCCGAGTTGAAATTTTTCTAAGTTTCCTATGTAACCCAGGACATCACCTTTACCAACCCAACAGTCTGGTCCAGAGAGCACAACACTAAGTGATTCTTAACCGCAGAATCAGTTAGATTCTACTCAGGAAAAGTTGCTCTAAGTGATATGGAGACAAAGATAATTCAATTCTGAATAGCTCAATAGCTGGTGCCTTTGGAGGTCACCAAGAAGATGATGGCAAGAATTGCAAGAAAAGGCCTTCTTCCTCTTCTTTCCTGCATTAAGAAAATATGAAAAATAAAAAAGAATGCTTCAAATTATTATTTATTAGACAGAGAATATTGAGCAACAGGGTAGGTTAGAGCAAAGCAGGCATAGCACAGATCTCAAGTCTCAGTACCTGAAGATAGAAAAAAGCATCATTAACTCCAAGGAGAGAAACAAAATCAGATGTCTGTTGACAACACTTTCCTTGCTGGAAAATTATGAATTGATCAAAATGGCTTGTCAAAAAGGAGAGGATGTATCTTGTCATATTGTCGACAGCCAAACAATGCAAGAAAGCTAGGACTAGGGGAATGACATCCCATGACAGAAAAATAAATAAAGACCAGTTTGAATTGGGCAGTACATAAAGGAGACATTCTTAGGTAAAGCTTGAGTCAGATTATAAAATCATGACAACTTTGCCGCCCAGTTATACAAGACTTGTGAACAGGTGGATGTGTTGAAAAAGGAAAATTAATTCTTTAAGAGATATTGTTTGAAAGTTGTTTGGAGACTAATGTTTGTCTACCATTCATTTAGCAATGGAATGGCCTGTTGTAGATTCTGTGGAAGCATTTCCATCAGTTGCGAATTCTATTGTAATTGATCAATCTAAAAAAGTATACCATGTTTGGAGAATGTTTAGAAATATATGCCAAGGAAGTGAAAGAAGACTCCCTTATGATATTTGAGAGGGCACTGAAAGCACATGAAGAAACTCAAACAAGAAAATGGTAGCTTTTCTTAGGTAACAACACAATAAAATTAGTGCCACAGAAAGCTTGGTTAAAAATTGTGTGGATATCTAGGGATTGTGATGATTAGGATCTGGATAATGCAGGAATAAAATATCTCTGTAGGAATTAAAAAATGACTACAGACAATTAGCCTGTTTTCAAAGCAAGAAAACTAAGGTCAATGATTATCATGTTGATGCTAATTGAGGGTGTGTGAACAGCCAAGCAAGGATTTGGGGTCTGACAGCCAAACTGGTAGGTAAGATATTGTTCAATTTTAGCAAGACATTATATTTTAGGAGATCTTTCGTTAAAGGAGGCTCTTTGATCAGTAATGGACCAGGTAAATTAGATATTAGTCAATTTTAGATTCTCAGCCAAGCACAACTCTATAGAATATATTTTCTACTATATTTGAGGAAAGACCAGCTGTATCAATAATCCAGAGGCCTCTTCTGATTCCTTTTGCTTCCACAAGATTTCTTGTAAGGATATCCTAGCCTTTTGCAAACCAGAAAATACTTCTACAGTTTGAACTTCATTATCCTTGCATATATCACCTACAGCAGTTGCTCCCTTATTTTCCCTTGAAATACTGTCTCCGTTGATATTCCACATTCTTGAAGGGAGGGCACAACTGCAGGCCTTTGGGAAAGCTAGGGAGAAAATTTTCAAAGTGTTTTCTTCATGTCTCTTTTTGGGTTCAGAAATTCAGGGGGTTTGTGATTCTTGCAACTTAGGTACAGGATAGTATTCTCAGGAAAAAATTTGTCTAAATTTAAGGGTACTGAATGTGATGATTAATTGGGGTCTCTCTTGTGATTCAGTTTTCAGACAGGGTATCTAATACTTATTTATTTTCTTGATTTCGTTGATTAAAGATCAAGAAGTTGCTTTCCTGAATGCAGGTATTTATTGCCACAAACGCTGTTCTGGCATTATCATAGAGAAAATGGCTGCTCTATTGCTGGAAGTACTTGAAAAGCTTGAAGAATGGCTTCATTTGACCAAGAAAAAACAACCCTATGTGAATCCTGATTTGGATCCAGTCTTACTTGTACCTGGCATAGGAGGTTCTATATTAACAGCTGTAGATGAAAATGGCCACAGAGAACGTGTCTGGGTTCGTCTTTTTGCTGCTGATCATGAATTCCGAACAAGGCTTTGGTCTCTATTTGATCCTAGCACTGGTACGAATATTGTTGTTTTGGGACATTTTGTTTCATCTCCTTAGATTTTATCGTCATGGGATTGATATACTAATCTGAAGAAGTGAATATGTGGAATTCTGCTCTTATTAATTTGTGATCCATTAATTCATCATTGAGCCTACATGCTATGCAATAATTCCTCAACATATATCCTCTCATGAATGTTTAGGTAATTGTTCTACTTATTTTGTGTAATCTCTTATGGATGATACATTAGAAACAATGTTCGTAAGATTTGTGTTGACTTATTAACCAATGTTAGTGTTTGTAGCTTAGGGAGATATTTTTCTCCTAAGTAAAAATAATTAAGATAATAAATAATTATCAAGGCAGGTTGGCCTTGTTAATTAATGATATTTTATATTTGTTATTTAAATCAAAGAGGCCGACTTAGATGAAAGGTTGCCTAGTTTGGTATATATACAAGGTGGTGTTCTTCCATTCAAATCATCAAGTTCAATTCATTCCAGATCATCATTCTTCAGCAATTTGCCTTCCCTTGCAGCAGATCCATTCTCAAAGAGAAGTGTTACCATTTATGGAGGAGTGTCTCCATTCTTTGTATATACTCAGCCTTTGCAAGGCCTGATTGTAAGCAGTATTCTGCAATTTTATATGATATATATCAGATATTATTTGCTGGGTTTTTCTCCCTCGAGTAGGAGGGTTTTCCCAGGGTAAACTGCTGTGTTTATTGTTCATGTGTTGTGATTTCTGCTTATTGCATTTCTGATCCTAAAACTAACAACCAAAACCTTTTTCTTATGCACGTTTTCATCATTGAGGCTACATGCTATGCAATAATTCCTCAACATGTATCCTCTCATGAATGTTTAGGTAATTGTTCTACTTATTTTGTGTAATCTCTTATGGATGATACATTAGAAACAATGTTTGTAAGATTTGTGTTGACTTATTAACCAAAACCTTTTTCTTATGCATGTTTTAAAATTTAAAGATAAAGTAAGTACCATTTCTTTGTCTACCTCAAAACACACAGCTTATTGAACCAATGGACATTTGAGGAAGTTTCAACCATGAAGTTATGCACCATGAGTGGGCTGAGGTCACATGATACAAAAGACTGCCCAAACCATCTGAAGAATGATCCATAAGGATATGGGAATGTAAAATCTTCATCAGTATGAGGTTTCTAGAAAATGATTAGCCGCAAAAAACACCTGATTTAGTCTACAGAATAGAACTGTGGTCTTTGCAGGAGGTGATTTGGAAATCACTGTTGTGATTTCATAACTGCCACAAGAAAAACTAAACTGCTGCCTGCATGAAGGATGTTTTCATACCAATACACGAAATGCAGAATTTGAGACAAATCTCTCTGGCTTTCTCATTTGAATTCTGCCTCTGGGTCCTTCTAGTGTATGAGAGGGGCATTCCAGCAGCAAATAAAGGCATGAAGAGGTTGGGTTGCATCATGGGAGATTTGTGTGAGTGTATTAGTGATCAAAATTATGAGAACTTAACTGCAGATGACATTGTAAGCTTGACAGCGAGCATTGGAACAGCTATCAGTTATATCTACTCTCCGTACTTGTTTTTTTGCCCTAAATAATATCTAGGTAGACAACCAATTGCCACTACCAGCTGTTTTTCACCTTCTTGGGGTCTTACAAAATAAATTCTGAGTTTCTTTTGGTGAATTCTCTTATTTTCTGCACTTAATTTTCCTGATTTACACAGCATTCTATCCTCTAAGACTGTCAGTTTGTTTGAGCAAGTAGGACAGTAATTAACATTCATGTTCTGGTAATTTCTAAAAGTGTATTTTCAGAAATTATGGATCAAAGAATATGAAAAACAAAGAAAAACAAATGCTACTCGACAGCCAGTTCTGGTTAGTGGGGTATGTTAAAATGAAAGAAACCACTCCTCTTAACAATAACAATAGCAACAGTGAGAGAAATCAACAGCTCCCAATACAAAAGATAAAAGGGATGACAAATGGTAAAATGGTGGCAGCATAATAAACGGTGTTAGTTTGCATGACATGATCGCCAACCAGCTTCTCCACTTTCTTGATACCTATGTTACTGTGCTGGGTTTGGGATTGGGTATAGGTTTGGGGTTCAGGTACAATGTACAGCAGATTTTTTTTCTAGGTTCAGGTATATGCTCATATTATATATCTCATAATTGCCAAAGGCCCAAAAAGCAAAATACTTCATAATTTGCAAAAAAGAAAATGCTCATAAATTCATAATTGATCAATTCATGTCAAATGTCAATACAAAATTAAAATTACAATAAAATAATATTAATCTTTGTATTGCTCTTCATTGAGAGTGTCATCATCAAAGTCAACATTTGGTTTGTTTAGACTACAATCAGCCTCAGTGCCACTCCTGCTAGCCATGTCATATGTAGAATTTGCCTCATTGAAAGAGACTATAGCAAGTTGTGCAACAAAAGTGTCTAAGTCCGCACACTTGGGGCTTAGATCCCAAGTCCTCATTGCCCCTTGTTGTAATCAAGTTTCTTATGTACAAGAGATGCAAATTGGAATGCACATAGACCAAATCCTTAGCTTAATTGCAGTCAACTGGTTTCGCTTAACTGAGTGGATAAGGAGTATGCGCTTCAATTTAGCTTAGCTGAAGAAGAACTTGCACCTTGTTGAAATTGCATACAAAATCAATACAACTTTTGCAATTATAAGGCAAATTATAATGCTTAGCCGTGAAAGAAAAGTAAGGAAGTGAAAAAATTAAAAATGCATACTTGAGATAGAATTTTTATTGCAAGAGACTGCAGGTAAGTAGAGCCTTGCCAATGGATGTATGACCATTCATGAGCATCTTTCTTGTAATTGTTGTTGGAATAAGTTTGTCATTGATGTCAAGGTTGTGCTACCTGGTTGCCTGCTTGAGGTGCTTGAGGTGCTTGAGGTGCTTAAGCTGTCTGTTTGAGCTAGATGAGTGTTTGCTTCAGCTGGTTGGCTGTCTCCTTCAGCTCTTTGCCTACTTACTTGTCTGCTGGTTGAAAAGTCTTTGCCAAGTCAGCACTTTGAATAGTCTTCTTGTGAAAAAATCTTTGTTACCTTTTGAGGTTCGATTTCTTAAGGCAACTTAACTTTATGGGAATTTCTTTGTGTCAGCCAAATGATACATAGCAAGTCAGCTTTGATTGGTCAAAGGCTGAAAAGTCAGTTTTGTTTTGGAGTGAGTTTAAAAAGATATGTTGCAGCTTGAATAAGACAAAGATATGTTTATATATTAAACGGATATGGAGGCATATAGAATATCATTTATCAAGAATAGTGACAGCTGTGCTATTGAAACTTTGCCCAGCATCCTTTATTCTTAGTGCGCTGTCTATATTTGAAGTTCTTCTACGTGGCTATCATTCTCATGGTATGTGGTTGGCTTATATTTTATATGACACATCATTTGGACGTGGCTTTAATTTTCATAGACTCTTGTCATATTTGAAAATATTTCTTTGAGACGGCTTCTGATTTTCAAGTATTGGCAGCTTATTAATAACGTCTTCTCTTCTAGCTGAGACTAAATCTTTTTGAAGGCCCTTCTTTTAGAGCTCGATATTTATTGGGACGGCTTCACTATTCTAAGGATTGACTTTATTTTTGCTATCATATACTGGGAAGTTTTTTGAGAATGTGGCTACAAGTGATATTGAAGGCTGAGCGCAATTAGCATAAAAGGCAGAATAAATAATATTAATTATGTCTGCATCGTTTTATTCTGAAGAAATCGTCTATTTTGAAGAAGACGGCTTTATTATATGTGAAGTGGCTGTGAGTTTTGGAGTTGTTTCTCTTCTTTCAGCGATGGCTTCAGCATTTCTTTATATGAGACGGCTAATATTTATGAAGGCGGCTAGTCTTGGAATTTTGGAATTATTTGAGGCGGCTCTTTTAGAAATTACTCAGTGACAGCTGGCTACAGTCTTCCTATTGAGGGTGGACGTTTTCCTGACATGGCCCAATAATGGTTCCAGGCGGCTAAGTTTATTTGATATTCTGAAGACATTTAAAGTCTTCTTCTATTTTTAGAGTTAGCTCCGGTTGAATGGGACACGAGGTGTCTACAGAGGATTCTGAGTGTTTTGAAATTTTTTGAGTGGCCGTTATTTTCTGAAATATAATCAATGCATGGGTTGTGCTCTTTTAAAGAATCCTTATTTTTGCTATTCTTTTATGAGAGTGTGAGTGACAAAAATTGGATTTGATTCGACTATCTTGCAATGTGCCTATGATTTTCTTTTAAAAAAAAATCGATGGAAAGAAGGATGATCATCTATGTATAAAAATTAAGAGTCAGCTTTTTAAAAAGAGGGGGATGCCTTTGCCGTTTTGTATGAGGTTGTCATGCCCAAAATTTTTACTAAAAAATGCAACAATTTTTTTCTTTTTTCTTTTTCCTTTTAATCACCATTAAGAAGGCAATTTACACTCTAAGTGTTTAAGGTGCAACACTTCACATTCCCTAAATAGGTTATCTTAAATATGATCCATCCAATAAGTATTGCCTTGATTTTTATGAGGGCCTCTCACCCTTATCAAACCTAACATAACCTAAATCATTTGTTGACTAGCCCCATTCTTCCATCCCATTACTTCGAGTATAATGATGTCCTTAATATTCTTTAGTTGAACAATTTAGGTTTAACAATAATTTAATTTTATAACCTATAAATAGGGAAACAATTTTACTCAATGCAAGGATTAAATGTCTTCCTTGGGTAACCATTAGCAATCCTACAGTTTCTTATTTTTAAGGAGGATTGATAGATAATTGATGCCTATTTAAATTATAAATGATTAAGTCCACTAAATTTGACCTTACCTTTAGTCAGTAAAACTCGCATTATTTAAATAGGATATATTAGTTGTCCTTAGGTTTCAATCAGGTAAGCCACATGTTTAAACTGAATCTTTTTCGATGTAATGGAATTGATGTGTCATTACTTAATTTCCATTTGCTTGATATATGTAGCTCACCCAACATTTATACCCATCTAGGTTTCTATTTAAATGTACTAATTAAATTACAAGTTGTTACTTACATTTAAATTTGTATCTTCCATAGGGAGGTCTACTAGCTTAGTCCTATTAACTTAATAAAATTCACTTATTAAATGCATTCAGATAATGAACCTAGCTCATATTGAATTTATAATGATGGTATTCAATTTTTTATTTTTTCATTTAATCAATTTATTAATTTGTAAAGGCATTAATGCTTAGGTAGATCTTCAACTTCTTCTAAATTCAAAGAACTAAAATCTCACCTAGAATGAACCTAGCTCATATTGAATTTATAATGATGGTATTCAATTTTTTTTTTTTTCATTTAATCAATTTATTAATTTGTAAAGGCATTAATGCTTAGGTAGATCTTCAACTTCTTCTAAATTCAAAGAACTAAAATCTCACCTAGTTGTGGTTAAATCTCCTTATCCTCCTAGTCACAACACTTGATAATTTCACTTTGTGTGATTAAATAGGTTAAACATCCATTTATTTCTGCATGCTATACTAAATCCACCTATCCTTATATACCTTTGTATAGCATCCTTACCTATTTGAATTGATTAATCATATATTAGTGATAGAGCTCAACACTATTTGAGTATTAATACAAGGACTCACATTGACATTGGTCCATGCATTAACGTCATTACCATTATACCCTTATCAATTTCTAGTATTATTTTTAACAATATTAAATGTACTATGTATATGTGTATATATATATTATTTATGTATAATATTATTAAATCTCAAATTGACTCTAAAAATTATTACTCATCATTAAATAAATGTAATATTAATATTACCACTTTATATAACTAAAAAAAAAAAGTAATATTTAAATATGTGAAATAATAATATTTTTACCTTGTATAATTGCCATTAAAGGCATACATATTAAATTTCACAAATTAGCAGGTCACTATGTTGGACGTTTTTCAGATTCTGATCTGTTTTCGTATATGAGGCATTGATTGAAGAAGTGTTGGGCTCTTGAATATATAATGACTTCACTCCTTTAATGTGTGGTCGGCGTTTTACCTTGAAGATTATTTTCATTCTGTGTTGAGAATCAGTGAGACCATCGATATCCTCTAAAAGATATATCAAGCTGGGTATAGAGACGTCATCTTTTTCTGAGTTGTATTTTTGTTCTGTGATCGACTTAAGGTTTGGAGAATGGAATGGCTCTATAATTTTGAGAATGATTTCTGAAGAGCAACATACAGTTTTTTGTGATATACTTCTATGAAGATTGGATCAGTGAGGTTGCCAAAAGGATTTCTGAGTGCAAGAAAGTCAAGCATGGTTATTCGGTTTTGCAAGGAGTAGTGTATGTGAAGTCAGAAAAGAGTTTATGCTGGTTAGGTGACAGAAAGAAGATGTCAAACATCTTATATTATCTGAGCAGTTTGACTTAAAGACCGAACTTTTATCAGTCTTGGTTGTGTGAGCCCTGTTCCTTTTGCTGTAAGGATATATGTGCTGTGGGTGAAGGAGAGTTGGCTTATACTCTTATAAATGTGTGATTTCATTAATGCTTTCAATCATTTTCTGTGTGGTTCGAGCTACGTGGTGTTTCTGGTATATGAAGACGAGAACATTGAACAAGAGGTGTTAGCAGAGTTGTGAAGATCTCAAAGCATGTTGAACTGAACAATCAACACTGCAGTCTTGAGTATGAGTTGGAGTTGTGTAAACTGTGAAGTGATTAAGTGCAGGTGGAAGAAGTTTAGTTTTCAGTTTCAAAGTGTATGGTTGAGAGCCTCACAGTTCGTGTGGTGGCATTGATTCAAACAATGTTTTGCAGCTTTGTGTTTGAAGTCTGGAGTTGGTGCTTCAGAGTATTCGGAGTTGGTGCTTCGAAGGAGGGTTGGTGCTCTCGGTGGGTTGGTGCTCACTAAAAGAAATCGAAGTTGGTGCTTCCAGTGAGTTGGTGTTCACTTATGTAACAGGGTTGGTGCCCTTTGGAGATAATAACAGCAATATTTTGCCGTAGTTTTTTTACCCGAAAGGGTTTTCCATGTAATCCTGGTGTTCAACTTGTTCATGTGTTTCATGTTACTGATTTATATTCTGATTTCTGATTTGCTTGATAAATCTGGTTTAAAGTTTTAAAATGTTTTGAAATACTGATTCACACCCCTTCCTCCCCCGACCCCCCCTCAGTATTTCTTGTGCGCTCTTCAATTGTTGCAAAGAGTGCAAACATAATGATTCCTTGAAGATATAAAGTAGGCAAATTCACCCAAGACAACACTGTATTTCTTCATTTGGAAATATTCTTTTGAATACAGCCTTGTACCCAATAGCTAAGTTGTTAGTTGTGGTATGGGGTTTGGGTATACCAGTATGGCAATTTTTTTTCCTTGGGTAGTACGTCTGTATTTATATCTATATTAAAATTTTAAAGTTATAAAATATAAAAATAGTGATACTCCATGGATTTAGCAATAGGAATATGGGTTAGGGAGACTCCATGGATTTAGCAATGCTATAAACTTATATGTTTGATCTTTTTAGAGGGCATTTTATGTTAACTCAAGAAGTCAGCAAATGGCGTATGCTATTCATGAAGGCTCTTTTCTATGCATGGGACAGGTGAAAGTGCTTTTTGAGAATAGTGACTTCCAGTGGTGTCTGTGGTTCCTAATCATTGTTGGAAAATGGTAAAGAAATATATGAAATTTTACACTTCTGAACCCAAAATAGCACTCAAGGAAGTATATCTCCAAGAAACCTAGGAAATATACATTTGGTTTACTTAGGAACTGGTTAGAATCAAGGAGCATATGCTTGAGAGAACCAAAAAAACAACTCTGGTCATGTGCACCAGTTTATGTTTGGCCTAAGCTTTGGAATTTAATATTGTAATTTCTCTAGATGCAAGGTGCCCTCTCTTGTTTTATGCTAAGTATCTCTATTGTTTATGATTGATCAGGTTAATGATTTTTATGATAAGACATACCATGTCTCAAATAGATACTTATTCTTGCTTCTTACAGGAAAATCTGAATCCTTAGACCCAAAAACAAGGATTGAAGTACCAGAAGACAGATTTGGTCTGTATTCTTGTGATGTCCTGGACCCAGATTTGGTAAAGTTTTCGGATTATCTTGTATTATTATTTGTACTCTTTTGTCACCATTGTAGGTTCCATTAAACTGCATTCATGCTTTGTTCTTTGCATAGTTCTGTCCTTGCAACTTAATAATGTTTTTTGATTATATAAGGACTCTCTGAGCAGGGACTCTTTGACTTGCATTTCATGCTCTGCAGATTATTCGGATGAGTGTTATTTCCTACTTTCATGACATGATAGAAAAGATGTTGGGTTGGGGATATGAGGAGGGTACCACACTCTTTGGTTTTGGCTATGACTTTCGTCAAAGTAATAGGTATGATTTATTTTTCTAAGTTCTTGTATTGAGAAAGTCATATGTTTATTTTCTTTAACTATAGTAACACACTGTACTGTGGTTGGAATAATGTGCAAGTGATAGACAACAGCCTGTTAATTGTTTCTCCTAGACTGTACCAAAAGTTGAGCTTATACCTTGATTTCCTAAACTATGCACATTTGCTTCCTTTGTCAAGGGATATCCATGTAATAGGTCTACAGAACATGAAAAATGGAACTAGTTTTAGTTTTGATTCTCATATATCTAACATAATACTTTTGCTATGAATTGTCTTAGCATGCTTTTATATTTAGTTGCAAATTATCTATTAATATGCCTCATCTAACATGCATGAACTACATTCGTTATTCTCACAGTCAGTGTATCCTTGTTTCCTTTGTTGCTACTGTTTAGTCTTTTCTCTCAACGATTGTTTTAAATTGTTTTGCATTTTCTGTAGAACGAGAAAAATGTTATTTTTAGTAGCTAAGATGTGCGATTGCAACAACATTCTGATATAGTTAACGCCTGGAAATTTGTGCTAATTTAGGTGGCAGTGAAAAGGTCATTGATCCCTTTAGAGGGTCTATAAAATAATTAATACTTGGAAATGGATGAAGCTGAACAGATGTGCACATTTTGACTCTTCAGTGTTCATTCTACCTTGTTACTTTTTTTCCAACAGCACGTCTTAAATTTTCTTCTATGGATTAAGGTTTATGAGAGATTATTGTGAATGGTGAATTAAGATAATCTATCTGGTTGCCTACTTTTTAGGCTGCAAGAAACCATGGATCGTTTAAGAGCAAAGTTGGAATTCATATATAAAGCTTCTGGAGGAAAGAAAGTGAATATTATAAGCCATTCAATGGGAGGTCTTCTTGTAAAATGCTTTATGTCACTCCACAGTGATGTAAGGAAATTTTTTATGTTATTTGCCATTTTATGTTACAAACCATAATAATGGACATCTTAGTTGTATTATGTCTGGGTTTTATACAGTTGATTATGCAAGTAATGTAGCATGCAATTTTATTTTGCAGGTATTTGAGAAGTATGTAAGCACTTGGATTGCAATTGCTGCACCATTTCAAGGTATTTCCAAACAGTGTCAGACAAATTTCTTATGTTTTGATTGCTTACCAGAATCGTTGTCTCTTCATTTCATTGTGCATGTCTGTAATTCAGAAACAAGGTCTGCTTTGGTATTATAGTCCTTACATCATTCATATTAGGTAAATGAAGATACCTTAGCCTTGAACCAGCAGGAAATAGAAGGGGTGCTAGATTATTCATGATTTTGATTTTGTAGAGGTCAAGCAGTAAGTAATCTAGAATCTAGATAACAAAGGCATAAGGAAATTTGTTGCACAAATTCTAACAGTCTGTTCTTCTTCCATTAGCCTGAATTAAATAAGGAAAATTAGATAAATCTTATTACAATTAGGGTGGATGACCATTTCTTTACATGCTTGAAAAGGAACGTTTTGCAGTGATGCATACAGAGTCTTTTTGAAAACTAAACTTGCAATATTAGAAGCAGTTTGAATTAGTGCCCTGCATTTTACAAGTTTTTACTTGTACCAAATAGCAAATGCTAGAGCAAACAGTTCTGATTAAGTCGCTAGACATTACAGATGTCCTCAGGCATAAACCAGATGGCCCATATATACCACAGATATACCACAGATGTTGTCTGTAGATATCAAACTGTAGAACAAAGGGATGGGTTGCTTTTTAAGTTTTATTTAAAAAGTTCTTTAAAGTTGTTTTTAAAGAAAACTTTTCTTTAAAGTTATTTACTAGTCTTGAAAATCATTTTTCTTTTAAGCTGCATAGGTGGAGAGTTATGGGTTTCTTTCATTTCCTTGTCACTCGTTGCGATTTGTAGAAATTGACTGTCAACATGTCCTAACTGTTAAGTTTTTGGTCACAGGTGCACCGGGATTTATAATGGATGTTCTATTGAATGGAGTTGCATTTGTAGAAGGATGGCAACGTGATCTTTTCATTTCTAAGTGGAGCATGCATCAGCTGGTATCCCTTTTGTTTTTACAAAACACATCTCAATGTATATTGATGTTTTTTAGTGGTTTGATATCAATATTCAATGCTTTTTTGGGTAGCAATGATTAGTTGTTTGATTGCAGTGGTTTTATTTAACTAGGTCATATCTTTAGAATGATATTTGATGTTTTACTAGATTTTTATGCTGTGAAACTTCCACTGAGCAAATTGATATGCATCCACAGCTTGTGCTAGTTCTGAAGTTACTTTTGATTCGGATGTGCTCTTCTGACAATATTTACCTAACTCGTGAAATTTATATTGATTGTTTTGATTGTATATGATCTAATGATAGTCGATCAGTTATTTGATTTGTTTCTGTTTTCCTTGTAGCTGCTGGAATGCCCTTCAATTTATGAGATGATGGCTTGCCCTGATTTTGATTGGCCTTCTCCTCCACTTCTTGAAATATGGCAAAATAAGAATGATGATTTTGGCCACTCGTCAATTGAGCTTGAGTCATATGGTCCACAGAATTGTGTTAATGTGATGAAGGATGCACTTGTTAATAATACGGTAAGGGCCTATGTTACTTTTAGTAGTGTTGCAGTAGATTGAAGAGTCTCAGTGTTTTGAATTATTTTATTTTTATGAGCAGAAACAGAAGTCAATTTTTATCTTAATGCTTGTACCTAGATGATATGCACAGTATCATTGTCCAGGGCAAGTGCCTTAGTCTCTTCTTACATGGAGTGGAGTATATTGTTTTTCAGCTTTAGTTTGACTTTTGCCTTTTGTCTTTTTAATTTCCATAAAGCTACATTATCAGGATTTGTACAGTAACCATACCAATTATTGAGAAGAAAAATCTTCATTTTGAATAAGCATTTTCTTGATCCATAAATAGAAAGTAACCTGGCTGAAGAACAGTACAGAGAATTGCACTTTTTGAGTTTTAAAATCCAAATGCCTTAAAATACTAGATACTACAACAGTTTAAACTGGATATTACCAGGACCATTTCTATTTTTTAACCAGATATAATCAACTTTGCTTTCATTTTGCATTAGAAGTTTGAAAATGACGAGAATGGGACTTTTCTTGTTATGAGAGGAACTCTTGAACATTTGTAAGGCTGCCATTCTTTCACCTTCTGTTGTAATCCTGAACCCTTCTGTTCTCTACCTTGTGATTGAACTGAGTCATCTTGGTCAAGGCAAGTATTGGATTTATCTTCTCTTAAGATGAAGGCATACAATTCAATTTCTTTGTTACTCCACATTTCTGTCAATGGATTTACTTTACCCAGGGGTAAAAATCTTCTGACCTTAAGATTTGGAGACTTCCAGACAAATTATGTTGAGGGTATTTCTAACAAATTGCTAAGATCCTCCTTGATAAGGGCCTCTTCTGCACTTTCAAGCCCATCTTCACTTTAAAAAGTCGCTTCGCTTCCCCCAAACACCCTCAAGACTTATTCCTCAACTCAGGTGTCTACAAGTGATGTGTTCTTGTGGTATCCCTTACATTGGGAAAACAGGTTGCTCTGTCAACACCAGAATCAAAGAATGTTGTGCTGAGATTAGACATGAGTGGGTCTTAAAATCTGCCCTAGCTGAGCACTTATCCAAGACCAAGCATCACATTGCCTTAGAAGACACACCAAAATCCTATTCAAAGAAGACAACTACTTCAAGAGGAAACTTAAAGAAGCTATTGAAATTAATAGTCACCCCTCCGACCTCAATCGAGATGTAGGTTGGAATTTAAGTTTCTCTTGGAAACCTCTTTTGAACAGCCTTAAAGATTTCCCTCCTGGTAGATCTTAATTTTTTCTCTGTGCTTGCCTCGTGCTTTTTCTTTTCCCCTAATCCTTTTCTCCTTTGCTTTCGTTCCTATCTTTCCTTTAATCTCTTCTCCCCCTCTTGGGCGGTTCCTCTTTGTGGTTCTGCCTCTTCTTAAACCTTTTTTCCTCTCAGCCTATCTTATTCATTTTTATTTTTATCTCTCTTCGTCATTTTATGTATTTTATAGTATGTGATTCTTGTTTTTTCTATTTGGTGGTTCATTTTGCTCTTTGTTCTTAGTCTTCCTTTCACGTCATTGCTTCTTTGATTTGCGCTTTTTATTTTTTAGTTCATGTTCTCTTTTTTATTTATTTTTAATGATAGCATTTGCTTGTCTTCTTAGAATTCTTTCTTTGTTATTATTTTTTAGTTCTTCATATATGTTATAATAGTATATAATAGTTTATAATTCTTATTCTCTTATTCTTCTTTTTTCTTGCGTCTATTGGTTTATAACTTTATATTATAGTTAATATTTTATCTCTATTTAATTAATTTTACTTCTTTTTGATTTGTTTTGAGTTAATTTAAATTCTGATTTATTTATTTATTCTTCTTCTTTATGCTCTCCTCTGATTTCAATTATAGTTTTTTTTTTCAATAATTTATATATTATTTTTGATGTCTATTGATAATATGCTCTATTAATTATCACTTATTTTTATAAATCTAATTCCCAATAATTTTTCATCTCTCCTATTTTTTAGAGTCCTTTGTGAGTAATAGTTCCTCATTCTTTTTTATATCTTTTATTTCATCTGTTTGTTTAAAATAGTTTCTTTTAACCTTCTTTGATTTATTTTTAATTTTAGTCTTCGATTTGGCTAGAGCTTTCAAAATTTCTTCCGTTTCAGTTTTTTTAGATTTTTGATCCTATTCCCATTTAGCTTTTTACTTTCTCATTATATGTTCTAATACAATTTTAGATTTGGTTTAATCATGTAACTTCCTTTTATTGTATCTTGATATGCAATTCATAGTTTTTTTCATTCCATTTATGACCTAATTTATTTCTTCTTATTATTTAACTGGTTAGAGATTTTATATCTCTCTATATTTCTTTAGATAGTCCTTAATAGTATTTATTATTTTTTTATTATACTAT
Organism: Sequoia sempervirens; assembly: GCA_007258455.2. Lineage (NCBI taxonomy): Eukaryota > Viridiplantae > Streptophyta > Pinopsida > Cupressales > Cupressaceae > Sequoia > Sequoia sempervirens. The sequence continues at coordinate 41,458 of VDFB02350481.1, forward strand.
GATAATTTATATGCTAACCTAACATGTATTTTATATAAGTTGTTTATTTTAGTCTACTCTACATTTTATAATTAGCTTTCATATCATTAAGAGGCTTCAATTTTAATATTATTTCAATAATTTATAGTCTTTTGTTAATATGTGTGACTGGTATTGTAAACCAATTTTTCTTTATTCTGTTGCTTTGATTTTTAGTCAGGTTTTAAGTTCTTATCAGACTATAATAGTAATAATAGGGGATATGAATATAATAATATTATTAATATCCGCTTTTTTCTAGACATGTTATATTTTTTGTGACTGTTGGTCCCCTAGCCTTCTCTAGCCTCTCACCTATTTATCCAGCCAAGTCTGCTACTATGTTATTTCATTCTTCTATGTATCTGCATTTCATCTTGATGATGGATCATGGAGTATGATCCGAAATGTTGATGTGGAAAAATTTACACAGTTTCAATCCAAAGATACAACATTCTAATTATTTAATAATTTTAAAATTAAATTTAGTATTACAATTTTAAAACATTATAGTTAAATACTATAGTTTTAAAATTAAAAACAATATTATAAATCTTACTTGGTGATTGTGAGAACATTTAGTTGAGGGAGGATTGTGCAAAGCTGAGGGTGTAGGGAACCAACAACAACAATATGTGTTTTTTTTCATGGCTCAAGGTTTTTAGTTTTTTGTTTTCGTGGCATCACACTCATACATGATGAAAAATAAGGGAGTTTGACACTTTTTAGGGGCAAAAATTTAGTAGTTATGGTTTTCAATTGAAAAAATTAAAACAAATTCTAAAAATTGTGCCAATTATTTCGAATTCTGCCTTGAAACACCATTTAAGTGTCATAATCAACTAGTAGAGAGAAGAAATGTTTCAGGTTGTTAAAATGAGAACCCTGGTCGATTCTGTAGGGTTTACTACTTTTTGGGTAGTGCCCAAGTTTTTGGACATATCATACGAGGAATCAGTAGGGAAATGGGCCGATTTGGCAACATAGCTATTGAGTAGATCAAGAAAAGGTGCATCGGTACATTAGTGGTTTGGGAGGAAGTATCTAAGAGGAATTGATGATTAGGTTGTAGATAGTAGATGCATGCTAGTTTGCCTAGAAGGTAGAAGAGAATTTAAATCAAAGATTACAAAATAAGAAGAATAAACAAAGAGGAAGAGGCAAGAGATTCTAGCAAGGGAGAATGCAAGGTGGTGGAAGAGGACAAAATTAAAATGATGTAGAAACAAAAAAACGTACTAGCTCTTATCATAGTGACAAATCTGATAATTTTGAATGAGGTAGAGGAAGATTTGGCAAAGTAGGAAGATCATTTTGTGGTATGTGTTTCAAGTGTGGAGCTAAAGGGCATAGAGCATTTGAGTATTCCTGATCACAATGAAGTAATAGTAAAGGTTGGAAGGAACCTCAAGAGCCGTACATGAAGATCTAGAATCAATTGCATCACTTGAACAAGTGAATGAGTTAAAGAAAGGTGGATCATTGTTGATGAAAAGAGGATCCTAACAAATCTGCATTGTGTCTAGGATGTTGAGAATCTGTGGTAAATCATATGTCTGGTAGTTGGTCAATAGTCTGTGATGAGGAAACGTTGATGCATTTCATTGCATTGTGTAAATAATTGTTGCAGTTTTAGGAGTAGTTCTTTGTACAATTGATCGGTTTGGAATTAAAGTTTGAGGGATTTGAATGGGTCTGACAATGGTCTTTAGTTGGGATTGTTTTGGTTTGTAGAAGGTTATTTTGGGTTTGCACCAAAGGATGGATATTGGGAAGGTTGTTATGACTGTTGGAGAGGTGTGAGTTGTATTGCATGGAGTTTCATTAGCGTTCGATTGCTTGGGTTTGCAAGTTTGTTATTTTTTAGTTAGCAACATGTTTCATGAGGTTTCAGGCTTTGCACCACCTTGAGGCCAACACATATCATGTGTGAAGCGGAGGAAAGGTATATATATATATATATATATATATATATATGGTTTCAAGTCAGTTGTAAGCAAGTGAAGAAGATTAAGAGAGTAGAGGTGTAATAGTTAAGTACAATAGTGAAGGGTTGGGGATTGAGAGGTAAAGCGAGGCAACAAAGAGTGAGTGGATAGTGTGAAGATCCTGTGGTGTGGTTTTGTACTTGAGTGTAGCCCATGTGACAAGTTTGGAAGTGGTGTTTCCAAAGTTGTGTTAATGTGTTATTGAAGCAATTGTGACGGATTGTAATTGTGTTTGTGAAATAAATGTAATAAGAAATCTTTTGGAGGTAGGGTTTTTTCCCATTGAGGGTTTTCCTAGGGTATATCTTGTATTATTTTATTGTGGCTTGTTGTTTTATGTGTGATTATTGCACTTGGTTGCATGGGTGGACAATCCTTCTTTGGACCCTATGGCCATGACTACAAGGATAGTGAATAACCAATGTAGAGAAGGAGTTTGTTCAAACTAATTTGTAAAATTGAGGGTAAGTTTTGCATATTGGTATTTGATAGTGGAAGTATAAATAACCTAGTCTCCAGTGAAACGGTGTATAAGTTGAAGTTGAAGAAGATAGAGCATCCATTGCCTATGGTATTTCATGGTTGTTGAAGGAAAATAAGGTATTGGTAAGTGAACAAGTTTGGTCAAAATCAAGATAGGGTAATCTTAAGATGTTCTATGTGCGGTGTATAAGTTGAAGTTGAAGAAGATAGAGCATCCATTGCCTATGGTATTTCATGGTTGTTGAAGGAAAATAAGGTATTGGTAAGTGAACAAATTTGGTCAAATTCAAGATAGGGTAATCTTAAGACATTCTATGTGATGTTATGCTTGTGGATGTTTGTCACCTATTGCTAGGTAGACCACGACATTAGGATGGGAAGGTGTAACAAAATGGTAGAGAAAATACTTTTACTTTCATGAAGGGAGGTGAGCAACATATTCTAATCCATAGGAGGGTAGAGGAGATCATATGAGTGGTTGTGCAAGAGTATGTTTGGTTGATTGTAGGAAGTTCCTTGAAGGGTTGGAGTATGAGAAGATGTGTTTTACAATAATTTTTGAGTAGATACAGATATGTGGTAGTGCAGGAGAAGCAGAAGAGTTGTTGTAGACAACATTTTTAGAATTGTTGGAGTATAATAATTTCATGCTAGATGATTTGCTAGAAGGGTTACCTCATGTAAGGAGTTTCAGTCATCATATGGATATTATTCCTCGAGTGAGTTTATCTAGTAAGGTTGCTCATAGGATGACACCAACAAGGAATAAGGAGTTGAATAGACAAGTGCAAGATTTGTTGAAAAAATGATTTATATGGGAGAGTAGATCCTTGTGCAGTATTGACAGTACCACCACCAAAGAAAGGATATGGATTTGATTCCAAGAGTGAGTTTATCTAGTAAGGCTGCTTATAGGATGACACCAAGAGAGAATGAGGAGTTGACTAGACAAGTGGAAGAGTTGAAAATGTTTGTATATATATACACATTACACATGTATACTTGTACATGTATGTATGTATATATACATGCATGTATGCATTTAATGTTGTACATATACATGTTGTATGTGTGTGTGTATGTGTGTGTGTATGTATGTGTGTATGTATGTGTGTACATGTATATATATATATGTATGTTTAATATTAATATTATATATATGCATAAATCAATCTATGCGTGTGTGTGTGTCTATATATATATATATATATATATATATATATATGTATGTATGTATGTATATCTATATCTATATATGCATGTATATCTATATCTATGTATGTATGTATGACATATATATATGCATGTATGTATATATCTACACACTAACACAAAGGTTTCGAGTCCACAATGGGTCCCAACATTTGAGGGACATATACAAGAAGACTTTGGATCCCAACATTTGAGGGACATATACAAGAAGACTTTGGAAGGGGACATGGGGGACGAAAAGAGACATGGACTTGGAAATTTTAGGTTCCAAGTCCTCGTTCATTCCCAAAGTATGAAGTCTATGAGGGGATGAAAAGTAAGTTAGCATGAGAATCGAGAAGTAGAAGGGACTTAGGAAAATGAACCAAACTTAAGTCTAAATTTCTTGTTGGGTCCTGATGTGTGATAGGTAACTAAAGCACTTAGAGTGGTAGAGAGAAGACTAGATGAAGAACTAGGAGAAACTAGAGACTTAGAGATAATCCTAAAAAACGCAAGGAGAGGCTAAACAAGTAGGAAATGAACACAAGCACCTTATAACATATTTTACTAAGGGATTTTATGACCACATTGAATTAACATCCTTAGAAAAAAATTTAACATAAGGGGCCAACTAGAGATATCTCAAATCAGTTATCAATGATGGCTGAGATAGGGTCAAATGCACAACCTTTGGAGTAGAGAAAATAAAAGTTGAGATATATTAAATAGGGTACCAATAAATTGGACTTGTTGATTGACGTCACTTATATGATTAAGTAGACGATTCTAGATTTCATGGATGGACATGATTGATGATGATGTTTGACAAGGATTTAGTACAAATATGATGACACATGATATGGATGAATGAAAGGAGGATGGGAAATAATAAAAATGGATGAAGAATGAATGCTGTCAAAGTAAATTCATGTGCAAAGAGCAACCTATTATTTTCTATAGCATTGGTATTACGCATCAAGATATAATGGATCATGATGATAGTGCATCAATATTGATGCAAAAGTAAACAGCTAAAAATAACATAGTGGTCTAAAAAGAACGTTGTCAAGGCATGACATCATATGAAGGATGAGGGAAATTGTAATAGTGTGATCTATGGAGCACTAGGACTATAGGAAACAAACATAAATACATGCAAACAATCAATTAAAGCATGCAAAAAGACACAAGTTGATACCTGATGTAGATGTTGAAGCCAAAGTAGGTGGGTGAGGAAATTGGATGGGGGGATGAATTGGTTAATTAGGATCTAAGGATTAAGGATAAGGATTGGGTTATATTTTTCCCCTAGTTAATAAATGAGTTATGGATTGATTTGATAACTATGATGATAAAATTGTTGACAATGAGAACAACACCAGGATAGTGTTAGTAACTATGAGAACAAAACAGGGATTGGTAATGATATATCTCAATGAAAAAATTGGATTGATTTAGGATTAAACATATCTTGTGGTAAGATATAGAGAAAAATCATATGGATGTGAGATGTTGAATGAGGTATGCTTGAATTCGAATTGGTTGTACCTGGATAAACTGTTTTAGGGATCATGCTTCAAATTTAGATTATGTTGGGATACATGTTTGCTTTTAGTTGTTATCTAAATCATGGAACCAATTGAAAGGTAAAATCAAAGCCCATAGATGAGGATGAAGGTAGATTAGATGGAATGATTGAGGGATTGGGAGATGAGAGGGGGTGGATGGAAGATATACTGATGAAGGGATTTTAAAATGGGATGTCCAAGGACTATGCCACATAGGATTAACATGTTTTGATCCAAGATAGGGGTCGTATAGTGCTATAAAGGAATACAAATTATGTTAGATGGTGTGTGGCCAAAGGATGGCCATGTCAAGATTTCACCGAAGTATGCATTAAGTTTGTGCCCCCAATCCTTGTTAAGATCAAGGTGGGTAGGGAAAATGGATGAGGCATGACTGAGCCGATATGGTAGATGGGTATGCTAAGATGACATGATAGGAGGGATAGGTATGTTGGTTAAAGGAGATGAATTTTCCCCAATTGAAAGGTTCACATAGTCATTTGATTTACACATGATAATCAAAAATGGGTTTTCATCATGGTACTTGCCCAAATGACCACGTGAAGTGGCTTTCACCATTGGACAAATTATTTTCTATTTATTATGTTTTTTTTAAAAAATTTTTCTAGTATTTTATTTTTTTTTAAATTTTAGGCTTTTTTTGTCAACAAATTCAAGTATCAAGCACAGAGTTTAAACTAATGTCATGGATCTAGATGCATCCATTATGATGTGCCAATAGTACCCTAACTTACAAAATTGCTTTGTTAAAATCACTGCACTAGTATACAACTTACAACTTTGATGATGCTCTTTGATAGTTGGGTTGGCCTTGTCCAAATATAATTATCTTGATAGAGTGCCACCATACCTCTTTTGGTAAAGTATTGCTACAAGGATGCAATGGATTATAGGTTTTTTATTGGATTTGGGATGAGGATGTATGGATTTGTCTTGCATGTTTGAGAATTTGGATTTGGATTGTACATATAGATGTTTGTATTTATGGGTGGTGGATTGGATATTAGATCATGTGATTTTGAGAGATGCACATTTGGATTGGGGATTAGGCTTACGATTAGGACCAACAATATTTATGGATTGTGAAGCTTTATATGATAATTTTGAAGGTGGTGCACACCTATTGTATATAATGTGCAGGTTTTGGTTGGTGGCTTATTTTTATGACTCACTTTGATTGGATTCACTAATTTAATTTTCTTTGGGATCCATATATCTTTTTTTCTTTCTTCTAGATTTTGGATGCTAGTTAATATGCTAGAAGGGTTACCTCAAGTAAGGAGTTTGTAATGACCCACCCTGTTCTAGGATTTTATTTGAGATTATTTTTGCTCAATGTTTTTTTTTTTCAGTTTGGTATATGTTCCAATTTATCAAATTTCAGTTCATTAACATAGCATCCACTAATAAAGTGTCTCAGAGAGATATCATGCAAATCTGATAATCAACCTTAACAATTCTTTTCTGATATAATTGCTGATCATAACCATGTAAGAACAGAAGTATGCTTCAGACTATTACATTTTCTCAGACTATTACATTTTCAGACTGAGCACTATTGTAGAGCAGTTTACAGGTATTTGACTCTAAAATATATAAATCAGATTAATGGATTAGAAAATTTAATGACTGGCTGTTAACAGCAGATACAATCAATATGCTGCAGACCTGGATATGTATGAGGTGACTGAGATTAAACAGCAGCAATGATAAGAGTGTTTCAGACCTGGTATTTGCTTTATGTCAGCAGCTGATCAGTACATAAGAGCTCCAAAGACCTCTCAAAGAGATCGAACCATAACCCTTGATTTCCCACGCCTAGGAGCAGCAACGCCAATGTTGAAAATGGTCTGATTATGAGGACTTTACATCAGCAACCCTCATTCTTGATGGTACAGAATGGTACGGCCTTGAAGAGTGCGATTTTGCCTTTAAAAATCAGGTCTTCACAATAGCTCTTGAACTATGGCTAGAAAGTTGGCGCCTAGACTGGTGAAAACCAATACTCAAATACCTAGAATGAAAAGCCAGCCACCCAAAGAGCTACAATCAGATTCTACCTTCAGCCATTGACAAAACTGAGTTTACTGAACTCCTGAAAAGGTATATCAGACCTCAAGAAAACTCCAAAAACGCTTCCCAAAAACACTTCCCAAGCTTCAAACTCCAAAACACAATTGTACCCACAAACCCAAATCAAAACACCATACAAATCTTCATTCTTCACCTATCAAACCCTGGAAATCACTCCTCAACATGCAGCTCAAGTACTCTAGAGTCATTCCAACAACATTCTGTTAAGTTGCCAAAAAAAACATAACCAAATGAGAGCCAAAATGAAGTTTTATAGAGAGTGAGAGGGAATTAGGGCAACTTTAGATTTGAAATGCTTTTTTCCCTCCAAAATCCAACACCCTTTCTAGCCTTCTAATATTTTGCTGTATACTTTAAAACATTATCAAATATTTCTCAAGGGAGGCATCCCTGCTCAAAAGGAAACTATTTTGCCTTATTCAGCCTTCTAAAACAACATTAAGTTATCTCATTAGGCACCAAGGTACTTTTCGATGACCACCTACCCCCTCACTTAAGTTATAAAGTTATTTTATAAAAATAACTTAAGTGATTGATAAAAAACAAATATTAAATAATCCAACCTTTGGCTCTCCAACGCCACCATAGAAATAACACTGCTAAAGACACTATGGGTTTGGGACCAGCTTTTCGAAATAGACTTATTATAAATAGCAACTACTAAAAATAGTAAGTACTCACCAAATATCAAATTGGCCAAAACATTAAAGCTCATTGGACAATGCCCACACACTGCCCAAACATGAAACCCGTACTACACTACCACCAAGACCAATTACTAAATATAGTACTTACTAAAAATGGTGAGTTAGAACCAAACTAGCCCAAAAAAGGACATAGAAAATGGGGACATTACAAAGTTTTAGTCATCATATGGATATTATTCCGCGAGTGAGTTTATCTAGTAAGGTTGCTCATAGGATGATACCAACAAGGAATAAGGAGTTGAATAGACTGTAATGTTCCCTTTTTAGCCCTATCCTTTTCAGTGGCCATTAGCCTATTTCCAGAGACCTATAGGCTTTTCTGAGGCAGCTTTAGGGTTTCCAAGTTTCTTGGAGGTTTCTTGTCAGCTTTTCAACGGTTTGTTGTCGGGGTTTGCTAGTATGCTTTTTGGGTCTTTCTGGGTTTTCAAAGAACTTTGGTGGGTTGTCATTGCTATTTTTAGTAAGTCACAACAACTACTCAAAATGTGCTCATTATGAGTTTGGAGTCACTATTTTTAGCACTATGCTATTTTTATTAAGTGCTATTTCTGGTAGTGGTTTTGGCAACAATTCATCTTTGGATTACTATTTCTGGCAGTGTGGCAATGCAGTGTTTGGCGTCTTGATATTTTGAGCAGTGGCTTCTCTAACATTCTTGGAGTTCAAAAAATTGAAGGTTTGCAACTTAAGTTAACGTTATATTTTCATGTTGCCTTTTGGACCTGTTGTGACCTTTTCACACATCGCCCCATTGCAAATGGGGACCCCCAGTAGTTTGCTAGTTGTTAGGGTTTTGTCTCCATGCAACGGTTTCATGAGGTCATCATTTTGAGAGTTTCAAGTCAGTCTTTTGAGGGTCGTCCGAGCCAAGTCAGTAATCCATGCTTGAATTAGTGCATAAACGTCATGGAAGGGCTTAGAAGGTCCGGGAGACGAGGATCACTTGTGCTTTCGGCCAATTCTGACACTTCTTGTTTTTTAGGGAATCTGCTTTTTTGCTTTTTCGCTTTTTCATTTTTGGCATTTTTGGACCAAACAGGGTTCCCTATTTTTTAGGGATTTTGCTTTTTCTAGTTTTAGAAATTTCTATTTTTAGAAAGTCAACCCTGGTCAACGGGTCAACTTTCCATCGTTTGAACCAAAAATCAACCAAACCAAAAAATCAAAAAATCATTGAAAAATCTAGGTAAAAATCGAAAAATCAAGCAGAAATCAGGAAAAGCATGGAAAAGCAAGGGAAAATCTGAGAAAATCAACAAAAAAAAATCAACCCAAAGGCGTGGAATCATTAGGTAAATTTGCCTAAGTCTGGAGAAATTCGCCCTTGCCATGGCATGAGAGCAAGGAAATTGGCCCTAGAAAGAAGGGAAGGTGGAAAGGAAAAGCTCGCCATCAAGAGGAGAATGTCAAGCCATTAAGGAAGTCGGCCCTTAATTTGAGGGACACGGCATGAGAGCAAGGAAGTCCACCCAAGCCTTAGTGAGAAGATGGCATAAAGTTTTGGAAGTCGACCCTTAATTTGAGGGACATGGCAAGGACCTCTTGAAGTCTGCCCAGCCTTAGATAAAACATGCCAAGCCTTCTCCAAAGTCCGCCCAAGCCTTGGCAAGGCATTTGTGAAGTCCGCCTAGCACAAAGAAGGGGAAAATTGAAAATTTTGGCTAAGTATTTGATGCCTTGGAAGGAAAATTCGAAATTTGTCTAAGTATGGAGGCCAAAGAAGGGGGAAATTGAAAATTTTGGCTAAGTATTTGATGCCTTGGAAGGAAAATTCGAAATTTGTCCAAGTATGGAGGCCTAAGAAGAGGGAAAATGCAAATTTTGGCCAAGTATTTGATGCTTTAGAAGGAGAAATTGCGAATTTTGGGTAAGTATAGGAAGAAAGGCAAATGGAAAGGAAGCTAGAAAGTCCGCCATCAAGTGGAGATAAATGAGGGATGTCCAAGCACACGCAAAGTTCGCCCTTGAATTGATAGAAGATGGCACAAAAGTCAGCAAGTCCGCCCCAGCCAAGATAAAGAAATGGCAAGCCTAACCCAAAGTCCGCCATGCCATGTCTTGGCTAGGATAAAGTCCGCCCACCCATGAGATACTAAAAAAGAAAAAGGTTGAGAAAGTTTGCCTAGCTTGCAAGAGGGTCCAAAATTTGACTAAGTATGGACGCCTTTGAGGGAGAAAATTAAAAATTTGGCTAAGTATTAATGCCTTGAGAGAGAAAATTCTACAAAAATGGCTAAGTATTGACACCATGGGAGTAAAAATTTATAAAAAAAAAATGGTTAAGTGTCAAAGGAGTAATGGAAAGCACATGTTGAAATCCGCCTAGACATCAATGAAATATGGCAAGAAAGTTGTGAACTCCAGCCTAGATATGGAAAAGACAACTCCAAAGTCCGCCCCAAGCTTGAGAATGGATGTCAAATACATAAGGAAGTCTGCCATGCCAAAAGCAACATGGAAAGATATTCGTGGAGTCCACTATAGAAGTGGAAAGAAATTTGTCAAGTCCGCCCAGCCTATCATGCCTTGGAAACAAATTCACAAAGTCCACCTTGGAGATATGGAAAATAGCACAAAGTTCTGGAAGTACGACTTGACTTTGAAAAGGAAGAAGGCAGAACATTTTGGAGGTCCGCCAAGGAGTTGAAATACATGAAGAAAGTCCGCCTTCAAGCTTGGAAAGAAAACTCCAAAGCCCGACCTTGGCAAGAAGACTTCAAAGATTGCCTAGACATCAAAGAGAACATGGAATAAAAGTTTCAAAGTCTGCCATGAAGATAAAGAAATTCCAAGTGTTAACAAAATGGATGGACGTCACAATCAAGAAAAAGTCCGACTTACCTCCAGCAAGGAATGCCCAAACACAGGCAAAGTCCGGCATGGCCAAGAAAGAAAACGTCCAAGCTCATGTAAAATCCGCCCAAGGAGAGGATCAAAAAATTGGCTAAAACTCAAAAAATTGACTAAGTGTTGGTACCTTGAGGAGGGAAATTCAAAAAAATTGGCTAAGTGTTGGAAAGAAAACAAGAGGAATGAAGAGGAAAATAAAGAGGACGTAAATAAAATCCTTGTCCAAGGATGGAGTTTTTCCTACATAGCACAAGCCAAATTCAAAATTGAAGACAAATCCACAGGCAAAGTTCATCCAAAACCTTGGCTAAATGTTGAATGGTCCACATGAAGGTGTTACAAAATAGCCAAAATTTGGCTAAGTATGGGAAATACATCACGAAGAAAATTCCAATTTCCCCCATTGTGGCGAAAGCACAGAGGCATTCTTCTCCAAATTCAAGGCACTTGAAAGAATATTCGGACATCTTGGGGGGATTTCATCCACAATCCCAAACCTGTTGAAGCAATCAGGGAAACTTCTTGAGGGATTTCATCTCCTGAAGAATTAAAAACAAGCTTCCAATCAGAATCAGATGGTGACAAGAAGGGTGTTCCAAACAAATTTTCTTACTTCGACAATTTCTCGACACAAAATGGATAATTCAGAGAGGAAATCCAAAGGAATAACACCAATCCAATTCAAGCAGGAGGAATTTCAAAGCAATAAGGAAAGAAAATAACTTCAAGTCCAGACACCTGCTCCAAGGTGAGACTTCCAATACGGGTGAGAAGAAGAAATCAAAATCTCAAAGGAGCTCCAAGATCTAAGCTAGGAAGGAACAAGCGCAAAGGACAGGGTCATCGGCAAGGAAAATATTCTAAGGCAAGAACGTGGAGGAAAAACAAAGTGACCAAGGAAGACATCCAACACGCTGAGGTGGCGCCTCGTCATCTTCCAACCAATCAAATTGTTCCGAATCAACATGCAACAACTTTCTATTTTATTGTTGATTTATATTTAGCAAAAAGGACAAGTGTCCTCGAATGTAATTTTCTCATTGGTCGAGAAGGAGTTGGTTGTGACAAACCCTAATTAGGGTTTTATTTTGTAATCTCGACCGTTGATCCTAAATCAATCTTGGCCATTGAATTGTAATTGGGGAGCCTATAAATTGAGCTCCCCCCTCATTTGTAAGGTGTGGAGACAGTGTATGAAATTGTTGCATTGAGACTATTTCTGATAATAAAAGTTGCTTTGAATCACTTTTATTGTCAAGTAGTAAGCAAGGTTGCATAACTTCTTCTACCATAGCTTAAGATTAGATTACAATTAAGTAGAATTTTCTTTGAATGTTGGTTAAGTGAATGCGAGATTGATCGTATAGATTCAATGGTGAAATATTGCTCATACTTTCTTCGGATTGATGATTTGCATTCGATGTGTAAAGTTAGCCTGAGCTTGTAATTGTGGAAGCTTAACTTCGGTCTCATTCGAGGCTTGAAAATTATAATCACACCCCTTGAAGATTGCATCCACTTTGCGTAGTTGTCCCAGGGAGGCGAAACGAAGCGTGGTTATCCCTTTCACCCAATCTTTACTGTCTCTTAAATTCCTAGGCGTAGAATAGATCCTCTAAACCCTTATCTTTTTGCAATTTTTTTGAGATCCAAACCGAAAGTCCTAACCGAAGAAGCCTTTAATGATAAATCCGTCTAAGTCCCGAACTTGAAAGAAATTGCCCAGCGTAAGTCCCCTTGTGTATTACTAGCAAATCACAACGCCCATTGAGCTTATCCACATGTCAAGACCTGATGAAAGAAACCTTGGAATCGCCATATGATCTTCTCGCAATCTTAGCATACGCGATGATTTTTCAAGAGAGGATAGAGTGTCTTTGGACATTTTATTCTGAAGTGTTCGGTGGATGATAAAACGTACACCAACAGGACCCCACACCTAGGAAGCACATCTTATGTTGTTTTAAAAAAGGGGTCTTGGAGTTGGATGCCATGTATTATGGACTTAAGCATTTTAAAGTTTAATTTATGCTTACTCAAGGTTGGATGCCAAATTGAGGAACTTAAGTGCTTTTTAATAAAATGTTATATTTCCCTTGAGTGTGGCATCCCTTTTGGAGGGAAAAGGATTTCAAACTTTTGGGTTGTTGAGCCTATTTATATAGCCTCATTTGCTCTCATTTGTTATGCTAATTTGATGATAACGAAGTGCTGTCGGAGTGAGGATTGAATCCCCTCAAGGGCTTTGGAGATGAAAACCTTCAAAGTTGCTCTAGTTTTGAAGTTGAGAGATGCTTCCTAGTTGGACATCGGACTGGCTTCACTGCAAGAGTCACCATTGGAGTTATTGGTGAAAGATTTTCAGTTTGTTTCTGATTTTGGATTGTTCTATTGCTTTCTAGCTATTTGTTTTGGTGTGTTTACTCTTGCAGCAGCGTTTGGAAGCTTTTTGGTGGTGATTATAGAAGATATTAGCTTGCTGGTTGTTCTTTCTTGCCCTAGGCCATACCACATGATTGGCTCTTGTAGGACAAAGGAGTGGAAACCATTTTGTGGGTGTTGGCTCCTTGTTTTCCTCTTGCTTGGGCGCCCCTTTGCATGAAGTTTGGTGATTATAGAGGGTGAGATGGTTTTTAAGAGCAGTTCGCTCTTCTATGAGGCCGTACACCTTGGCTGGAGGTTGTTATGGCTCTTAACTATGCTGATCAGACTTGTTTGGAGGCTGTTGGTAGCTTAGGTTGGACGCCTAGCCCTGTTGGACACTTGCAGAAGGTTTGGTGAGATTCTACTGAGTTTTGAAGAAGTTATGCTCATTGGTTACTTGCTAGTTGGGGGTTTAAGCTTGCTGTTGGTGCGTATCAGTCTGCTGTTTCAGAATATCAGACCTATTGCAGCCACCATTTTGACCTTCCATTGACCTTCGGTGGGCCTATCTTGAGGTATACTTGTTCTATTTTGTGAGGGTGTTCACATACTTGCATTCTATCATCTTGGGAGGGTGTTTTACTTCACATTTCTGTTATTTTCTTCTTATAGCAGCAGTATGTAATGATCTGATTTTGATTATGTTGAGCTCATTGTAACACTATCGGTAGTACCGTTGGTGAATGCTCTTGTATTTGCTTTGAAACATACCCCACTGAACAAGTGGTTGAGCCTTTGCTTATTGTACTTCTCACTCCCGTTGAAGAAGTGGTTGGGTTTTCTATATTTCTCACCTTGCCCACACTACGATCTGGGTGATCAGAAAGTGCAATGTGATACTTTTGTTAGCATTGTTACATTCAGTGTTTGCAAAAATCCCCTTACACCATATGCTCTTCCTTTGCCCACTCTGGGATCTGGGTGATCAAAACGTGAAAGGGTTGTTATTTAGTTTGCTTATCATTGCTTTTGGGGTAACACTAACGGGCACAAGTTGTGAAGTTTTCAAAAAAAAAAAAGAAGGGTGGGTTATTACATAGACAAGTGCAAGATTTGTTGAAAAAATGATTTATATGGGAGAATAGATCCTTGTGCATTATTGACAGTACCACCACCAAAGAAAGGAGATGGATTGGATTCCAAGAGTGAGTTTATCTAGTAAGGCTGCTCATAGGATGACAGCACGAGAGAATGAGGAGTTGACTAGACAAGTGGAAGAGTTGAAAAATGATTGATTAGGGAGAGTAAGTCCTTGTGTGGCACTGACAATACTAGCATTGAAGAAAAGAGTTGAATGGAAGATGTGTACAAATTTTGAAACAATCAGTAAGATCAGTATCATGCATAGATTTTTGTTGCCAAGGATGGATTGCTTGAGCGGCACAAAAATTTTCAGCACCTTGGGATGATCGTACTCAGTATTTGAAAGTATATGTTGAGACTTGCACTTGCAAAGCTGAGTTTTGACATAAACCTGAAGTTGGTGAAAGAATTAGCCATAACTCTGCACATCAAAATAATAAAATTTAGGGAAGAAAACTATCAGAATGCATTCCATATCAATTCAACGTAAAATACACTCAAATAAGTCAACTATTAAAATAAAAGCAAAAGGAATTCAAGCTCAGTCAAACTTGCTTCTTCTTTTCCAATACTTCTACAACAGGAAAAGTGCACTAGCTGAGCGTGCTGGTATCATCTGATGCAAATATTTTACAAAGTAGCAGTGCACTATCTCAATATGATTGTCTAAACTTAAGCACTTTGGGTCTTTCCTGCTCACTTATGTGGATTATCATGCTCATCTTTATAGTCTCATACATTGAAAAGAAAAGTAGCAGTGCACTATTTCTCTTGATGTTTAGAATGTTACAGTATTTCAAGTTTGAATATTCAACCTTAGATATCCTTAAATAATTTTTAAGAATAATATTCACAATATATCTAATTGCTTAGATTTTATTTATAGATTATATTTTTTTGCTTATAGTATATTGATAGTTTGTTTTTATAGTAGCATATATATTCTTATATATATGCATATATATATACATGTGCTTTTATGTTTTCTTCCTCATTTTTATTTATTTGCTAGTTTTTGCTTTTTCTTTCTGATTTATTTTTTTCATTTATTTGCTTAGTATCTTTGCCTTCTTATATATATTTAATTGAGTCCAGGTGAATAAGTTTACTTTTATTTATCTCCTTTTTTCTCTAATTTATTTTTCTTTTTCTCATCAACCTTATTTCTCCATGTGATTAATTGCTTCCTTGAATCTCGTGCATCTATCACTCCCTCCCCTTCTCTTTTTATCCAGTCTTGGTCTGCAATTCACTATTTTTCTCCTACAGCTCTCTTTTCATCCTGATGATGGATCAGGGAGTGTGATCCGAAACGTTGATGCAAACAAATTACACACAGCAAAATCCAGAAAATACAGCATTCTTGGACATATAGTAGGGTGATTGTACATATCAATTCAACAAATAATGAAATCAAGCTGGACTGCCTGGCATTGAAATGATATGCATATATTTGATTGATTCTCTGCGAAAAAAAAAGACTTAATGGGAATGCAGCAGCCTGCACAAGTCGTGAATCCCATAAGACTTTCAAATTCTCTCTGTATATGGGGTCTGATATTTGATTGTTTTCGTAATGTTCAAGTGTTTTCTGTCCCCATTTAGGTTGTGTTCTCCTTATACGTGTGTTTCAATTTTTTTTTCATGTTTTTGTGAAAAGCAGCAAACTTGCTGGATCTGCATGTAGGACACGCACATTTAACGAGGCTGGTGCCTGCAATTGGAGGCCATAGCCTTGCTGAAGGTGCCTCAGACTTGGATTTTCAAGTCCTCATGCAGAGTGAGCGAGTCTCATGGTATTGGTTGAAACCATGAAACCATGTATAGATAGATGGAAGAGATATTTGCCTCATCGGCCTTCTGCTGGTGATCACTTTGATTCTGAACTTCAAATCAAAATTTTTTTTATGCTGATGTCAACAGAAAATACAATAGATAAGTGGGAAAAATTCTACCAGAAACAGAATTCAAATTCTCCTCTAGGCTGCATAATACTCTAATGCAATATTCTCAAATACAAAAATATCAATGATAATAAGAGAATACATAATCTCTGTTACAGTGATGAGAAAATAAGAAAGCAAAGAAGTTAATTTAAAACTCAACAGAGTATCAAAGAGAGTGAAGAATGAATTGTACACAAGTGTGAATTGAGGATCTTGAGGATCTGTACACAGTATCTAGTTCTAATGGTGTACATATATAAGTATTGCTTCAATAGGCAAATCCAAAATGAGAATCAGTTCATTTCCAGGTACTTAAAAATCCCTACACCTCAACCATGAATGAAAATGAATAATCCAAATTCTTTGACAGTTGTGTAGCACAGATGCATCCCCTCAATTGCTATCCTGTTTGCCTGTTTATTAATGAGGATGATATCATAGTTAACAATTAGTTAGGTGGAATGTGGTCCTCTATTAGACCAGATCACTCTTGTATTGACATAATAAACACTATGAGCTAAACACCCTTCAATTTAATAAAATGCTGCAAAAATTCTGTAAGCATGGATTTAGTCTGTTATATCTCAACTTGCTGCTATTGGATTAGGCCAGCCAAAAGAAACTCTAGAAAGGTAAATGCTGCTATTAAAACATAGAAAAGTAAAATTTGTTTCAAAAAGCATGCGAAGCTATGCACTGAAAAGCAGTCTCTGCTAAAAGAAGAAAGATGTAGCTGTAATAATTATCTATTTTAAGAAATGTCTTACAAAGATGAAATGCAGAAAGTCTAGTCACAAAGTAGAATGAATTTCTCATTCTAGCAAGAATAATGAATGCGACAAAATATATTGCATCTTTTCTCAAAACAGAGATGATTTGCTTGTTCATATTGAAATGTTATAAATAAATGACATTTTGACTTTGCATTAGAATCTCCAACTATGGTTCTTAGAGAATGCTTTTATGTTTTTATTACAGATCATGTATGATGGTATGACAATACCATTACCATTTAATTGTGAAATACTGAAATGGGCCAATGAAACTCGAAGAATAATGTCATCGGCCAAGATCCCAACCTCTGTAAAATTTTATAATATTTATGGCACTTGCAATGAGACACCGCTCAGTGTCTGGTATGTCCTTCCTACTCTAGCTGAATATGCTACTTTTCATTGTCTATCCTTTATGAACTTCCCTATTACTGATAGCAATGCCAACTCAGTGAAATGCATTCAAGTGTGAGAGATTTCCCATTGAGACAATTATGGTAATTTATGCTTTATTTTTGTTGCTTTACAGTTATGGAAGTAAGCAAAGCCCTATACTGGATTTGGAGCAAATACTGCATTCAGAGGTATCTAGCACATAAGCTATATTTATGAAGTTTGCTGAGTTTGTAATATGTATGGTATCTTGCATGAACATAGATTAGTGGATTGAAGGTTCTGCATTCTTTTTATATGTCTCCCTGTTGGTAAATTAATTATGTTAGTCCATCTGTTTGGTTATAAAGTGGCATTGGAGTCAATCGCAGGGTCTTTATCCTTAATTCTCCTTACCATTTTTAATCCTATTTCAGGCTGGATTTATTTTCTATCTGGTTGCTGCCAAGATATTTTTAGTTCAGTTTGTAGTCGAGTTTAAATTTTGCCTTTTTTTTCCCATATGAATTCATGTTTGGCCTCCTGTTTATAGTATAACTCTTTTTAACTGGTAATATAGATTAAAGAAAAAAATCAGAACCATGTGTTTTCTCCTAAAGCTGCAGGATCAAAGTTCACTCGTGTTTACTCACTACGGGTACAATGACGTACAGAGTAAACAGAAATATAACATTGACAACATATAATAATCACATGGCAATTGCATAGAACATAGATGTATTGCTTTATTCAGTATTTGCCATTTGCATCATAATGTCTCCAGACAGAAGATAGCATAGCATAGTAGAACCACACTGTTCCTGACTACATGACTCAAGTACATATAGTACGTTGGCGGTGGTTGAGGCACAGACCTAATTACACCTCCCATTGCAAATGGGGACCCTTGTTGTTTGCTTTTTAGGGTTTTGCTTTCGCGTGCCTCGTTTTGTCTGCTCTTCGTTTGGGGGTTTTGAGTCTTAATTTTGAATGGTCACCCGAGTCGAGTGAATTTTGCCTGGATCACTGATAAACGCCACCATCGTGCTTAGAAGGCCTGGGAGACGAAGATCGACTGTCGTTTCGGTCGATTCTGACACCTCCAAGTTTTTAGGGTTTCTCACCCCGGGCCCCTATTTTTTAGGACCTACTTTTTTGGCACTTTTGGGCAATTCTGGGATCCCTATTTTTTAGGGTCTATTTTTGGAAAGTTGCTATTTTTGGAAAATTTCTATTTTTAGAAAGTTTCTATTTTTAGAAGGGCCACGAGTTTCGAAAACGCACTCAGAAGTTCGAAACGAGCAACGAAACTCTCAGAAAATCGATTCAAAGTTTTTTTGAAATTTTGGTAAAAATCTGGAAAATCACATAAAAGTTCAAAAATCTGGAAAATTCGTTCAAAAATGGTGAGAAATTCTGGAAAATCACAGAGAAATCTGGTAAAAGCACTAAAAATGGTTGAAGATTTGATGAAATTCGTCAAGAAATCTGAACATTCATGAAGAAATCTGGAAATTCGTAAAAAATCTGAGCATTCATGGCAATCTGATCATGGTGAAGGTAGTTTATGACTGAACAATCATGGAGGAGACTAGAAATCTGCCTGAGTATGAAGTTTACCAGCGTGAAAATGGAGTTTACCAGTCAATGAAGCTTCAGCCAAGAAGTTAAATGGCAACAGATCTGAGCAATTCCGCTCTAAGTCAAGTATCAATGGCACAAAAATTTGAGCAATGGACAGGTCATAGCTGAAGTCCGCCCTTGGAAATGTCTAAGTCAAATGAGGCAATGGCCAGGTTACAAATGAAGTCCGCCTAGCCAAAGGGAGAGATGGCTAAAGAAAAGCCAAGGTCCGCCTGGTCAAAGATGATGAATGGCAAACAGTCAAGGCAAGTCCGCCCATGGAGAAAGAAGAAAATGTCTAAGAAAATGAGGCCATGGCCAGGCATAAGCTGAAGTCTGCCCTTGAGATAAATGTCAAGTGGCAAACAAATGAAGGAACTCCGCCCTGTCCATGAGGTGATTGGCAAGGAAAAGCATGAAGTCCGCCCAAGGTTAAATGTCCAATGGCAGAGGAAACAATGAAGTCCGCCCAGCCATAAGCATCAAATGGTTGGCCAAATGATGAAGTCCGCCCTTGTCATGGCCTAAGAAGTAACAAAGTCCGCCCAGCTAGGATGGTTAATGGCAAGCCAAGACACAAAGTCCGCCCCTGTCAAAGTATGCAATGGCTGATGACAAGCCAAAGTCCGCCCATAGAAAAGAGGTGAAAAGTCTAAGGCAATGAGCAAATGGTCAACCACAGGTTAAAGTCCGCCCTCCAACCAAGGCAAGTGGCAATCAAAACATGCAAGTCCGCCCTAGGCATAAAGTGAATGGCAAAGAAAAGGTTAAAGTCCGCCCAGCTAAAGAAGTTAAGTGGCAACAAAAAGTGGAAAGTCCGCCCAAGGTAAAAGAAAAACTGGCTAAGGCATAGCCAAGGAAGAATAAATGGCAAGAGAAAGTCCAAAGTCCGCCATGTTAAGAAGGTAAAAAAAATTAAAATTTTGCCTAAGTGTGAACCTTGGAAAAATGAAAATATGCATGGCACTTAGAAAATTCGCCCAAGGGTTTAGAAAATCTTCGCCATGGCTAGAAAAATGGTGGAAAGATCAAGCAAATGGACTAAATAAAATCAGACATGGCGAAGGAATTTTGGACAAGGGACAAGTTATGGCTAGAAAAATATTGGACATGGCTAGGAAAAAGTTGGACATGGCTAGAGAAAAGTCGGACGAGAAATATTTATGGCCAAATAAAATTGGACATGGCCAAATATTTTTGGAAAACGGTTAAAAAATCATGGCCAAACCAAATTGGATGCTAGAAATTTTGGCGAGAAAAATGGGACAAAGATGAAAATTCGCCTAAGGCATTGGCAGGGAAATTTTCGAAAATCAAAAAATTATTAGCCATAGAAACGAACGGGTTGGAATGGACACATAAAATAATTATTTTAATTATTTTAATCATTTATTTTCCAACACCAAAAAAGAGATAAGTCTTGAAAATTTCGAAATTGGAAAGAAAGATAAAGATCTTTGTTAAACTGGAAATGAAATTAGAAACTTTCCCGGACGAGTTTATTGAGGATAGAACTTGCCATTCGGAAGCAAAGTGAAAGATGAGTTCGAACTTGATTCAAAGGAAACATTGCAAATTTACTAAAATGATCGACCCTCTCACTTCTATAAGTGATTTCGTTTTTCATTTGTGCAATCACTCGATTTTGAGAAGAAAAGTTGTGAGAAAGGAATTGTTTAAGGCAAAAGGTTGAAGAAATTTGCAGCAAAGTGAAGGAAATAATCTGTTATCAGCTTGCATTGCTATCGTGATCACGTCTCCAAGAAGTCACAAGATCTATTTTTCGAAGCAGCCAAGATGAAATTTGCAAGCAAAGGTGTCCAAACTCAATCAAAGATTAAGTCCAAGTGGGAGCACGTTCTAGACACTGATCTTGGCCACGTAGATCTTGAAGACTTCCGAAAGAGAATGTACGGGACTGACGGACGTTTGCCTACACCAATCGCCATGAGGATGATGCGCAACGGAATCGTCCATGCAGCTGGATTTCCACCAGCAAAAGAATGTCCTGAGCTGATGGCAGAATGCGCACTACATTACAATGCGCAAGACAGACAGATAGAAGCTCCTGACGGAAGGGTCCTTGCCTACTTGTCCGAGCCAGCAATCCAGGAGACTTTTGGCATCCCAGTGTACAACCGAACATCCTATCGCACCAAGCAAGATGCACTCAAACTTTATCAAAGTCAGAAGGATCTCTGTGCATCCAACATAAACAAGAATTGGTTATTAAAACCAAAGCCTACTGCAAGCAAGATGCCGAAAAAATTGATCAGAACCCACTTCAAAGAGGAATATGGTGATATTGTTCTGCTACTTAACAGAATAGTAGGCAGTGCCCACGGTGCTCCTTTCGAAGAATGGATGTACTATTTTATTGATGAGATAATCACTGGAGTCAAGATGTTCAATTGGTCCAGGATGATTAGTGACAGCTTGCACGAACAGTTGGTCAACTTTGAGCAGACCAAAATTTTTCACATGAGCTCATATATTGTATATTCACTTGCAAGATACTATAAGTATCCTGGCTTGACATGCAAAGGCGTGGTCGGCAACGGCGAGGGGAAATTCAAAGTCTACGATTGCTATCCATAGCTGCAGCTGAAAGAGAAGTCTCACTTCCGGAGAGCTCATGATGCCTTCTTAATGTATATCACCTGGCTTCTTCAAGGCGGAACGCACCAAAGACTCTCGCATGAAGCCAAGAGCCTGATCAGCCGGTATGGATTCTGGTTTATTCAATATCCTAAGTTCACCTACATCAGAATCCAAGGATTTTCCGGAAATCCTTATAGGCTGCCTGTCTATCCGACTAACAGGATGGTATTGTTGGAAGTGCTAAGGCAACTAGAAACATATCAGAACATCCAAAGGCCTAAGCAGAAAGCTGCTGTTACCTTTCCGTTTTTCATCGGCAACATGGAGGAGTCATGCCCGACAGCACAAGCAGCAGAGGTTGCTCGACTGGAGATTCAGCAATATCCATTCATCTCATACAAATCCAGGAACAACTTCGATCCGTTCCATCACATCAAAACTGTGGACGGAGAAAGGTATAAACATCGGGTTGACTTAGAGGACTTTTGGGCCAACGCAGCCGATGAATATGATGTAAGGAGAAGGTTATGGTCAAGGCTGCCATTAAGCATGATAAGGGCGACAGAGCTCTTCAAAATACCTGACCAACTGGAAGATGATGGAATATATGTGCAGCCAGGCTTCAAGGAAAATGAGCCGCTTCCACCTATGAAATGGTTCGAGCCTGAGATGGGTGATCTAGCCACCTTGATGCGCCCTGTTTTCAAGTACTCTCAGTGGTGGATAGATCGGCAGGTGGAAGTCTTAAAACAGAGAAATGTGCAATTTACCTACGAGTTGATGGGAGACACTGAGTCATGTTCTTCAAACGCCGGTGCATCTCGTGGAGATGGACCAACGGATGCTGCCAACTCGAAGAAGAGGAAAGAAGCCGATAACACTGCAAGGCAAGACAAGGGTAAAGAGATAGATGAAGGGCCTTCACGGAAGAAACACAAGTCCAGACCCCTCCAGTCGGCCACTTCTAGGAACATAGAAGAAATGCTTGCCTTGGATAAAGAATCTTTGGAGAATGCCAGGATCCCTTCTCCAGTTGAAAATATAGAGCCAATCCAAGTAGAAGATGATGATCAACCTTCTCCAGCAGGCACAGAGATCTTGGAATCGCGTAACGACACAGACATCGAGGATGGAGAATTCGAGGAAGGAATGATTTCCGCCCTCAAAGGCATTCAAGAGGACCCATCCGTCCAGGAAATCCAAGATATGCAATTGGTACAAGAAATTCAAAGTATGCCAGAAATTCAAGAAGATCAGGAAGTACAGGACATGCAGGACGTCCAAAATCAAGAGGACATAATTGAACAGCCAACAGTACCAGAATGGCTGAGGGAAAGATTGAAAAGAAAAGCGCCAGTGGAGGTCCCTGAGGAGGACAATGACACAGATTTTCTGGCCAGATTAGAGCAAACTGCCCCAAGGAAGAAGGCCAAGAAGTTCTCAACCATTCAGAGAGATGAAGCTGGAAATCGCACGGTGCAAATTGCAGTGCCTGCAGCCGACAAGTTTCAAGACGAGATTGCTCCTGAGGAATATGCTATCACAACTGTCGACATGGGTCCAACATCAAAAGGGCAGGAAGTCGAAGACTTGGATAATTCCGTGGCCACCATCAAGGCCAGGTTAGAAAAGGAAGTTGCCAAGAAGAAAGAGTACAAGAAAGAAATCCAGCGCCTAAAGGACTACATCCAGCACTTGACAAAGCCACTAAACGAAGGTGAACAGGTGGCGCCTTTACCTCCAACCGCTTCACAGGAACCAGATGCAAATTTTGAAAAAGAGTTGACAACAGCGAGGGAAGCTAAAAGCTGGATGGTTGGAAGGAAAGAAGAAGCGTTGGTGTTTGCAGAAAAGTTGGCACATATAAATGAACAGGCTTCCTTCATGCTTTCACGAATTGCAGAACTTGCGGAGTCGTGGAGTAGTCTTGAGGATATTCAAAGCAGGATCATCCCATACATTCGGGAACTGAAGGGCATTTCTAAGCAGAGATTGATCGAAGACAAGGTTATTGAAGCCGGAGCAGCATATGACTTCAACGGATGGTACTATGCTTTGATCTCAAGGAAAGGAGTCCTCGAAAAGGTGAAGCAGGACAGTGGTAGAGTTGAAGAACAAGTAAAAGAAATTCAAAGAAAAATCTATGAGATGGCTGCAGATATGCTAGACAAGGAAATTGTCCGAAGGAAACACTTGCGGCCAAGGAGTTTGAAAGAGCAAGTACATAAAGTTTTCTCCACCACCGGGCCAATTATGAAGGAAGGCTTCACCAAAGTGTTCGAATTCATGGCCATCAGAAGTTCTTTCTTGCTACAGGAACCAACGTGGGCTACTATGTTTGCAGAATGTGCCGAGAACTTGGATTTGCTGGAGTACAACATCAGCGTGCTGCCCGACATTGCTATGGAGGAGGTCGACCTGATAGTGTCCAGGTTCGCCGAACGTGAGGCTGCACAAGTGGATAAGGATGACACTCCAGTTGTCTAGTGTTCTCTTCAGTTAACTGATTGTGGTTTTGGAAACCCTAATTAGGGTTTAGTTCCATTTAATCTTGGCCATTGATCTTGAATCAATCTCGGCCGTTCTTTGTAATCTTGAAAAACTATATAAACCCCCCCCCTCACTCTCTCATTTCTCATTAGACAGGAGATAATAGTTAGATTCTTAGAAGTTAGATATTCATTAAGCAGTTAGAGCAGATTTGAGATAGTTAGAAATAAAGAGAGAGTTCTTATGAGATTGTTGTGAAAAGCTACTTTGATAATGAAGTTCAAATGCATGAGGTGCTTTGAGTACTTGATTGTTGAATAGTTGCATGGTCGCGTAATTTCTTTCTCTCTTAGTAGATTTGAATTAAAATGTATGTTAGAAGAATGATTGATTGATAACGGAGATTAGTGAAACCGAGCTCATACTTTCTTTGGGTGGATGATTTCACTCAATGTGCAAAGTTAGACTGAGCTTTACTGTGGATGCTTAACTTCTGTTTTAATAATTGTTGTTCGATATGATGGCAATTATTTATCATGTGAAAATCACAAGCACATTCCTAGAAGATTGCACTTGCTCTGCGTAGTTGTCATTAAACGTGGCGAAACAGAGTATGGTTTATTTGGTTTCACTTAGTCTTCGTCTTCTCTTGATTTCTTAGGAGTAGCATAGAGTCTCTAAACCCTAAATCTTTTTTCACTTTTTGTATATAAATCAAAAAATCCAAAATGGTACTGCATTTATGTCTCCACTTCTTCGAATAACTTGCAAAATCTTACTTGTGCCCACAGCAAATCACATCCATACCACAGAGCCTATCTGCGTTCATCTTAAACATTGGAATTACCCTATGACCTCACTTGCAATCTTAGCATAGGAAGTAGTTTTTCAAGAGAGAATAGAGCGTCTGTGACACTTTGTTCTAAAATGTTTGTTGTGTCATAAAAC
>VDFB02350482.1:0-12555 GCA_007258455.2 Sequoia sempervirens
TAACTTCATCTTTTTGTACTAGAGGATGAGTGGCGATGTTTTCCTTTGTAATGTCTTCTTTGATCATTTCCTCCTCAACATTTCTCTTTGTCATGTCCTCCACTTCTAGAGGAGTGTTATCCTATGCATTTTCCTTGTTTGTATCATGATCATGTTGAGCATCATCTATCAACACTTCTTCATCTTCATTAGGTTTCAGAGTAGTGATATCATCATTCACTTCTTCTTTTTCCACTGGTAACATCCCTAGTATTTGAGCTATTTCCTCTGCTTTGTCATTGCTCTCTTTTTGGGTCATTTCAAGGTCATCTCGATCCTTTCTCATAAGGTTGGTTACCCTTTTTTTGGTCCTCAACTCCTTGCTAAACACAATAGCCAATGTGGCTCTATCATCCTCATATAATGGAACCCTTACTCTCTCCAAAGCCTCTTTAAGCCTTTCATGTTCTTTTATTGCCTCTTGTCTTCTCTTCAACAAAATGTTCCACAAGTCTTCAAGAACATGCTTCTTTATGTTTTGCATATCAACTTCAAGTACAACAATATACTTGAGTATAGATTCTATAATGGTAGCCTTTTCTACCTCATCTACATCCTTATAAAGAGTTGTGGTATCCCCTAGCATACCATTTTGCAAGATGTTATATAATGCCTCCAACTTCATGGGGGAATGAGGCCTTACCGGTTTCTTTTTCTATTTACTTTTCCTTTACCTGGAGTCTTCTTTTCTTCTACATTATTTTTCTTCTTCGGAGAAGCCTTCTTGGCTTCCTTCTTCTTTTCCCTTATGTGGATTTTAAAGGCTTCCTTTTATTTTTTGATATCTTCTTCACTTTCACTATCAATGATATCAATTCTTCTACTTTTGGTGTTGACTTCACCTTGTGAAGGATCACTCCTAAAAACCAATGGGGATACATATTCTTCCATTTCTTCTTCTTCTTCCTCAGTAACATTTATACCTATTTCCTTCTCTCTCATTGATTTTTTTTCACTCTTCTTTTTGTAGGGGTAGCAAGAGGTGTGGTGGCAGTATTCTTTTCTGCCCTAGTAGCATGTGCAATCAAAGGATATTTCTCCCTTACTGGAGGACTAGCTATTGTCTTCCTTTTCTCTCTATTATAAGGTAAATCCCTAAAGGACTTTTGAACAGAGGGAGGTTTGGTAGCTATTCTACTAGATCTTCTTACACTCCTGGATGCTTCTCCTACACTCATATCTGCTTTATCCCTTTGTCTTGCATATTGTAGTCTTTCCTTAGAAAGACCTATTTCCTTGTAATATATATCAACCATAGCATCAAAAATATTTTTGATATGTGGTTTCTTCTATTCCATGTGAACTTCCATGGAATTTTCCTCATAAGTCCCATATCTAGGTTTTGTGGTGTCTTTGGGACTCTTCAACAAGATGTCAGCATAAATTGTTACTTCTTGTTCACTGACCTCATATCCTAGTGCAGGGATCCATATATTCCTTGGTTCAACTACTTCCATCATACATTCATCTATAGATACTAGAAAAGTGATATCATCTTTGTATTTTTCAACCACTCCTTGGAATCCTCTCTCTCTCATGCATTCTTTTCTGGAATACTGCAAAGAAATCAATAAGGGAATCATCATGTGCTTTGACATCTCCAAGGTTCCTTATATGATCTATAATTTGGTGTGCAACATGTCTTCCACTTATCTAATTTACCTTTATAATTATGGGAAGCTCCTTCAAGAAATAGAAGAGTAACCACATAGCAAAACTTCCATACTTAAACACATATTTCTTTTCCTTCATCTGCTTCAAGTTCTCCATTAGTTTTTTCCTAAGCAACTCACAAAGGTCATAATCTGCACCATTTTCTACCATCTCATGTGCCACATTAATTGTGGTGGAATATATGAAATTGTCTCTATTTTATAATAGATCTTGTAACCAATGACCATTGTAGCATATCTAACATTTGGGTTTCTAATGGGATTGAAAAAAAGAGCTCTCTTATTATAAGTAGCAACATTTTTCTCCATAACCACTTCATTTTTTATGGATTTCAACACAAGAACTGGTCTGGTGGAGCATAGACAGGTGACCTCTCTTATCACTTCCTTTGTTATCTTGTGAGGCATATCAGTCCAAACAAACTAATCATGAACTCTGCTCAAATCCATTCTAATCCATTTGACATCATAGAAGAAATTGGAAAACTATTGCCATACATCTAGTTTCTTCTCAACTACGTTTTTCTATTCTAGTTTTAGGAAAAAATTCTCTCATGTTAACTCATTTTCCCATATATCACTCATCTTAGTGGGAGAATTCTCTTCCATTTTTCCATGAATGTAATCCATAATATCTTTGGTTGGTAAAACCCCATATGGAATATGTGAGAATGTGCCTAACGAATCATCATCTATGGCTTTCACAAGATACCTCTTGAATTTTGGTTGTGGTTTTTCTGTAACCTCTATGACCCTTGGTGTAGCCATTGCAGTATAGACTTCAAACTAGTTTCAGAAAAATATTTTTGAAAATTAGGGCATCCAAGATTCACAAAATACCTTTTTTACTTCCTTTGTCAAACTAGGGTTTTGATGCTCACGAAACTCAAATCATATATGCACTTTTGAATTATCTTCTCACTTCTCTGCTCCTCTTTGAATTCTTTTGTGAAATATTTTTCTCTTATTGAAATTTCTTATAACTCTTTGATCTACCCAAATTCTACATTAAATGCTTCAACTCGGCAAAACTAGAAACACTTTATCTGGCATGCACAATCAATACAGGCTTTGCAAACTTCCACATTAACACATTTTCTTCTACAATCTTCACCAATAGATCAAGAATGTTGATCTACATCACATATCTTCATGTTATGGAATCAATACCTCATTTTCTAGTGGGGGATAAAAGATATCCATTAAATCTCCCCCTAATCCATAGTTGTTGGCTTAGTTTTGAGAGGAAACACCTGGATCAGAGGATGGTGTAGATTCTCCCTTATCTTTTGTCTCTTACTTCTTTACTCTAGCCAAATCAACCTTTTTAACTAGTTCATTCCCTTTTACTAGATTATCCTTCTATTTCTGCTTCTGCAAAATTTAGCAATATGTCCAGGTCTACTGCAATGGTGACATATGACATTCCTTCAAATAGTATTCCTTCCATTCACTCTAGATCTGCATTGATTAGATTTGTTTCCAAATCCATAACATGTATAATAGTAACCATTGAAAGATTGAATCATTTTACCATTGTTATAGTCATTCACCATTTGACTTCTGCATTCACTCACTCTATGATCAAATATTTTGCATGTAAAACATTGACTAGTAAAGGATGGAACATTTTTATTCATTTTGCTTCTACATTCCATTGCTTTATGTCCAAATTTATTGCAAGAGTAACAAAAAGTATTGAAATATGGGTACCTTTGAGCATTTGGTTGTTTGACCGGAGGTCTTCTAGCTTCATTTCTTTGATACTATATCTTGCCATTATTCTTCTTGTCTTCAATCTTCTTTGAAAAGTTTCATTTATCTTATATTTCACCATTAAGGTGTCTAATCTAATTTTGAGTTTTCACTTTTTTTTCCGATCCTAAATGCATCGCTTGCTTTTAGAGAGAAACTTTGAGTTCTTCATCTTTGTCAAGCATGCAATCTTCTTCTATGTATCCAACAACAAGAATCTATTTTAGAGGAATAGGAAAATTTCTATCGGTCATGTGTTCAATCTCCAAGACCTTCCCAAAGCAGTTAAATGCTTTCCATGGAACTAAGCTCTGATACCAATTGTTGAACACCAAGAATACTAAGAGGGGAGGGTGAATCAATATTCTCTTAAACCATTCAAACATTAAACATCCAATCAGTAATGCATATTCAACAACAATAAGGAAAGAAAGCATGAAACATCCACAATATCACATAACACATGAACACCAGGATTTTTATGTGGAAAAACCACAATGAGGGTTAGCTCATAATATATTATAATCAGTTATAGTACATTACAAAAGTGCTCAATGTAGGTGGACTCACTATCTAAGTGGAATCTCTCTCCACAAAGAAAAAGATAGCAGAGAGATGGTGGCTCATAGCTTATTTTTGAACTGTTACAATTGCATCTTATGTATACATGAATTATAGTTCCATTGAAGCATAATAACAATATTTATATAATTTTGATTCAACACTCTGCCTTACTCTTTATTCACACAATTATGATCTTCAACTTCACATTCACAACTCAACTTCACATTTCTCTACTCAAATTCACATCACACACAATACATGTAACTTTCCATGCCTCAAAAATATTTAAAACAATCCAACATATATATCCGCATCAACTATAACATCATTTAGGTCGGCCTAATTAGATGTCTTCCTTATCAACTCCAAAACCTGTTAGGACTAATCAAAATGATTTGCAACAATGTTGACATCAAGGAAAACACTGTATCACATTGCTATGTACCTTTCATGCTCATGTTTCCAAACAACAAAATCAATGAAAAACTTCAACAATCTCCCCAAACTTCTACCACCTTACCCCTAATAACTAACTTATAACTACTTTATAAAAATTTCTTGAAATTATAATTCTACTTTACAAAAAAAAAATTAAATTAGGACTTCCTCTATATCATATAAGTTAAATAAAATTTCCTAGCATCATTCATTACTCTCAAAGAATTTGTTTTAATTTATTCAAATATTTAAATAGGAGGTTCCTCCATTCTTAAGATGGAATATAAGTTAATGTGTCTATATGTTCAAGAATTTTATTAATGTCAACTTCAAAACATTCTTGAACCTAGATGAGCACATTTGAGCCTACTATAGGAGAAAAAAATAATAGAAATACCTTTCATACCAAACTGTCATTTTCTTCAAACCTTGTGAAAATAAGTGTCAGTAGAATCTGGCATATCATAGTTAATAATAACATAAACACATTTAATACTTGTTCTTCTGCCAACCAAATCAGTTGCAACAAGAATCCTCTTATGGAATTCCTTGAAGCCTTTGTATCAAGTTAGTATTTCTTCTTATGGAATTCTAGAATGGATACATATTGATGGAAATTTATGTTCCACAAGTAGCTCTTTAAGCTCCAAAAAATTGTTTAGACTCTTGATGAATATCACAACCTGATTGAAATCTAGACTATCAAGTAGATCATTTAGTTTCCAATTCTTTTCTAGCTCACCTCGTTTGATGTAATGTTGAACTAGTCCATGAAGTGTCAATTTTGTCTTATCACCAATATATCTCCATATGATCTTGCATGAATCTCTTATGGACACACCAAATATCCTTACTCAGAGTGATTGAGTAGATCGTGAGATTTTTTCCATGAATGGGTCCTTTTGAATATCTCCTAGACATCTCTTTCCATTTCAAGTGATTTTGACATCTTTTCACACTCACCAAGAATAAAATGTATAACATTTTAAAGACTCAAATCCTTTTCCCTTGCTATAGAAAGTATCCTTCTAGGAGTACCCACAACTATGTGGGGACTCTCATTTTTAAACAACACTTTATGGACTTCAATGTTTACCTCACTATAGAATACAACCACCTTCAAGTATGTTAGAGAGGTGATAAACCTCTTAAATTCATGGCATATCTAATATGCCAAGTCTTGATTATGACACAAAAAATAGTTGCAACTTGCCCAAGAGCAAGTTGTTGTAGTGTAGAAAGTGAAAAATCAATAGTTTTCCTATTCCAAACTCTGACCATTGAATGGTTGTGCTAATTTTCCAATTATGTTTGAACACTCATTTTTAACAAAAAATTATGGGCGTACTTCACCATAAAATAAAATTCTATTAAATAAGTGATGAACCTCTTAAATTCATGGCATATTTGATATGCCTAGTCTCGAGTTACACTCTACAAGAGTTGCAACTTGTTCAATCTGTTGTAGTGTGAAAAGTACAAAAACAACAGTATTTCCCATTCCATACTTGTCCCATTGAATGGTCATGCTACATTTCCAATACAATGGTGATCCCTTACCTTAACTTGATTTATAAATCCCACAATGGTTGCACATTATGTTTCATCTTCCTACATATCTCTTTTGCACTTGTTCATTCTTCTTTTTCCTCGCCCTTCACTCTCCAAACAAGACAAATACGTGATGAATCAATGATGTAGAAGAAATTCAATTCAATCGAAGGGTCATAAAAAAATATTACTCCATTTGAGACTCTTTATAGCTACCCCACTATATACAACATATTATTTGTAGGGTCATCCCAAAGATTGTGTGACCAAGGATCACATTCAATAACAACAGTAAAAATTTGAGCTCTTAAAGAAGAATTCAATTGTGGCTCATAATAGGATGAAATAGCAAGGAGATCAATATTGCAAGGAGAGGAAATTTGAGGAAGGAGATTGGGTGTTCCTTAGTTTACAAACATACAAATAAAGGACAGTTAAGCAACATGAGAACATCAAGCTGGCGACCAAATTTTTTGTAGCCTTTTAAATGAAAACGTGTATGTGAACAAAACTTATTTTCAAAGCAAGGTGGGGAAATTTTGTTGGAGTAATCAAAGATAATCCTTAATAATTAATTATTCATTCATTAGTTATTACATCCTTATTACTTTAGTTCACTTAAGCTAAACTCAAGAGTACTTTTATTATTAGATTGCATCAAAATTATAGGTCTAGTTGTCTCATTACATGAGATTAAGACACCAGTCACAATCTAATACAATCCTCATCTAGGGTTTGCTTTATTTTGCTTTTATAAGCATGCACATTCATTGTATCTAAGGTTATTTAAATTAATTCATAGAAAATTAGTTGCTCTTATGGATTATTTCTTCTCAAGGTTGCATGAGCATATCAACATCTTTGATCTTTCTTACGATAGGATAATTTCTAGGTGATTTTTAGGTGCTATGGGTTCAATCATCAAATTCAACATGGTATCAAAGCTCCAAATTTGTAGCCTCACTTGTCCAAAATTTGAGATAATATCTAGCCTTGAGGTTAAAAAATGGCTCATCACGAGACAAAGCAGAACATCACCATTGAGTCAAAATAGTAAAACCAGAACACCCTATCAATTTGCTCAAATCCTGAGTGAAAGTTGCAAGAAAAGAAAAATTAAGGAGCATGAGATTTGGAAACCAAATTTAAATTATGATCCCTTGTTGGCGATACAAATATGTACCCTACCATTAATTTTTTCATGCAAGAATCACGAGGGTTTGAAAACAATTTCTCTGGATTTTTAAAAAATTTCCCAAAAATTACCACAGGAGGCTTTGTATGTGAAATCAAGACAAAATAAAAATAAAAAGAGGAAAAAAAGGGTTTTCAAAACATAGGATTTTTTAGACTTGCACATGTTATTACACCTAAGGCTCGCGAGAGGAGCCCATTCAACCCATCAATGACCTTCATTTCTAGTCGATGGGCATTCAAAACCCCCAGTGGTACATTAACTAGATGCTCAAGTAATCTGTCAGTGCCCACTAAAATCTTCAAAAGATTCCATGGAATAGATAAAAAAAATGGTGAGACTTTCAAAAACCTGGCAGTACAGAATATTCTACCCAGGTACAAGAATATTTGGGTAGGAATATTGTTTCAGGCAACCAAAAAAATTTTATGGCGACATGGGAATATTCCTAGGCATATTCGTTAACAGCTAGATGTCCATCAAATTTAATACCCTGTGTTGCTAACATCATCCATACAGTGACCATCTCTTCCCCCTCCAAGCCTTCATTTGGCTTAAGAGAGCATTTTTTCTTTTTGCCACAACTTGGGCATACAGTGTCGAAATCGAGAAAATATTGTTTGAAAGCTAGTTCCAAGTACTTTCCAATGGTGTAGGTCTCATTATTATATTTTGCTGTTGCGTTTGGTTATTCTCAGTCAAATTCAAATCTTCATTTTCCACTTCTGAGCTCATAAATTTCACCTGTATCTTCAATTTTTGTGAATCTAGCAGCGTCAGGAAGGTATTTTAGAGTTCTTCATATCTATTCATGCACTTTTTCTAGAATCTACCCCAAGTACATTTTATTCAATGTTTTGTGTTTTTCACATTTTTCTTAATTACTTGAATGTCTTAGCACTTGGAAAGGATCTATTTGTGTTGGATGACATAATTTGATCTACTTTATATGTACTGAGGTTACTAGTCTCTTATTTATCATTTGAGTGAGTATCATGGTTTTTTCTGTTCATCCTTTGATCAACTTGGATAAGGATAACTATGAGTCTTGGTGAAATGGCATCCTAACACATCTCAAGTAGCTTCATATTTTTCCTTATCTATATGGACTTATACCTACACCAAACACACCAGGGAGTTTATCAGCATGGGTGTCATCAGAGATCATATTGTAGGGGTTATATGTTCTAGTGTTGATCTTGACACTATGTGTGCTATATCAAACATTGAGTGTCCCCACACACTTTGGAATCATCTTTTAGAAATCCATGGAGACCCTCATATCTCACCATACCCAGAGGACCCTATTGCAGATTGTCTCATCCCTCTTACAAATGTAGATTCCATACCCTTTGATGACAATATTTTAGAGGAGCTTGAGTATATCACAAGTCTTGCATGTTCTAATGGTTCAAAGACTTTTCTTCATGTTCCCACTCTTTAGATCAAGGCTACATCATTGTCTTCTATTTTTCCTGATCAGTTTGGCAACACCACATCTTTCTCCCCTATTGATTCAGTGCAGCAGGACATTCATCTTCCAGACATCACTACTTGGGATTCATATCTTGCAAACATACCATCCTTGTTTGTGGAGTCTTATATTGTAAACTTAGAGGATTACTTTGAGTACATTCATCTCCTCTTTGTTGATAGCCACATCACCATTGTTGGCCCATCATGTTCATTTCCTTTGCAGGTTGTTCTATATCAATATTCACAGGATTCTAGATTAACATCATTGCTTTCTGACATGTGGATATGTGAGTAGTTTTCAAAGGCACACATCATTTGCATTTGGATTACTGATTCACCCCTTTTTTTGTATTGGTCTCTCCACTCACCTGTGGATCTTTTTCTTCCTATGGGGATAAATGTTATTTGCAAGCAGTAGATCATATTCTATCTTCAAACATTTATCATTGGCACATGAGCTCTTTCTTTATGGGGGGATTCATATCCTCTTTTTCTATCTCCTATCAGAGGTCATCTATTGTACTTTCATGACAAAAGAAGTCCTTGGGGGGTCATATTGAGTCTTCCTTCTATCCTTCTTCACTAGTGCAGTCATTTATTGTTCTCTCTTTTGGAGAGGAGTACAAATTCCTTGGTCACATTATAAAGCTTATTAAAACTTATCAATGAGAACCATGAATAATGAGTTGTAAATTATTCCTTGTATAAATAATGTCTCACTAACTTACCTTGGAAAACTATTTGGGATCAATATGTATGCTTGATTATGTCTCAATTTTCAATAAAATACTTCACCATTGGAAACATGAAGTACAAATTACAACCTTATATGATATTCATTAGAGATGTAGAACCAAGCAATAGAAAAGAGGAATCATTATGATTTGTATTAATTAAATTTAGAATTCTCTCCACCAATCAGCTTATTTCCCAATAATAAACCCAATTGAGAATTTAGAATTCTTTGCACTAATCTCATTTCTTAGCAATAAGCTTGTAGAATAGGGTAAATCAAGGTAAAGAACATGAATCAATAGTATCTACCACCAAATACATAAAACTCAAGCCCTAAAGACCCTAATCCAACAATGAAGCACAAATGAACATAGAAACATAAAATAACAAAGCAATATTGCCATAATTCCTATTCCATGGTTGAATAACCTTCATTTCTCTTCTCCATTTTCTTTATATGCTAGCTTGCCCTTAGATTTGAAGTATGCAAGCATAATCCTAATGATAGTTGTTGTACTCCTACAATTGTTTAATAACTAAGCCCTTAGAGTTGTGACTTAGAGATTGAACATATACTATGTAGCTATCTCACTCATCATGAAGGTGCATTCAATTGTCAACCGGGGATGTAAACTTGAGGAAATGGTTCAGCAGCGGTGTATGTGCACTAGGAATTCATTGCAATCATCCATAAAATAGGAAAGAAACAATGCTGAAAATGAAGTGTTGGAGAGAAATCAACTTAAATATTGAGCATAAATCAACATCTGCACTAAGAATTAATCAATTGGACTGAAATTGAATGATAGAAATGAAAATTCCAGCAAACAGACAAGAAACTACTATGTCTGCCTTGGCTGCAGGAATAGTCACATAACAAAATTTCAGTGGTTGCAGGAACAAACAGTTGCTGAAACTGAAACTAACTACTAAACAAAAAATAACTTCTAGACTAATAGATGGAATTCTCACCAAGTGGCCCCCCTTGAGTGAGTCTCCCTTACACTAACTCAAATGCAACAACTTAGAATTCCATATTATTTCTTGAAAGCATAAGTACAACATCTCAGTAATATAACTATAAAACTGGAAAATGCGAGTACAAACTCAGAATATCCAACCTTTTTCAAAAGGAGCATCTGACCATTATTTATAGAGAGAAACTACTGACTAACCCTAACTACCTAGGCAGTCGACTCCATCAAAATAGGAGGATGCCACTTATTGAAAGCATAGAAAAAGATGAAGGAAGTTATGCATGCGCTAAATTGGTGAAAGTAGACTTGCTTCAATGAGAATTTAGCACAACGCACTCCCTAGATTTTCTCAACAACAAATTATATGACCATTAAAAAGGTAGTTACATTCTTTTTGTTCAAATTAGGAATTTCCCTCCATGAGAGTTTTACTGCTTTGACTTCTTAATGATCAACTTCTTGACTTCTTGGTAACCGACCAGCTGGCAAGAATTTCTCCCACATAGCAGGCTTTGTTGACATCTACATTTTAGTGGAAACCTGCAAAATAGCATTAGCACACACAAACAAATGTATATCTATAATTACCTTAGTAACATTCATTCAACCACTTGTAAAGTCAACATAGGTAATCCACATAGCATGATAATGTCATAAAAGTCATAGAGATAAACTTATACCCAAGGTCTATGGTTTTAAGGGAATAACATATAAAATGTCAACAACCAAGTGTCAAAGTATATGATAGAAACAACAAATAGATAATAGATCCTATCAAAATTGAGCCATTAAATGAGCTCATCATTTCCCCCAACCTAATGGTTTGCTGGTCCTCTAGCTAAAGAAGCACCATTCTTATGCCTAGTTAATGCCCTGAAGTCAGCAATTGCTAGCTGTCCCACATTAGTCTCTGCAGTTTCTGAATTAGGATCCCAGTAGAATCCTTGTTTTCTCTCCAACCTGTTCCATCTTTCCCTCTCTACAACTATGTCATACTGGTAATATTTGTAGTTTGGCACATGCCACAATAAAGTAGGTGACTGAAATGTTAATGGAAGCCAAAACTGTTGTTTCAACCTTCCAATTTTAATGTACCTATCAATTCTTTTGCATGCTACAACATAGTTATGTAAAGAGTGGGGTTCAACTTGTTGCAACTCTTTAGTCAAACTATTCCACCTCTGCGATAAGTACCCCATTACATATTTTCTTGTAGTTCTAGCTACCTTCTCATATTCCTTGTAGGTCTACTCCCTAACAGGCATAATCCTTTTGTTATAGCTTGGGCGGTAAAGAAATTTGTGCCATGTTTGTAAAATGTCTATAGGGTTACTAGATTCAGCTCTAATAGGTAAGGGAGTATGCAATTCTCTTTCTATGTGGGTTCTAAACTGTTTCACCCAACTAATTTCATTCTGAATCTAGGACATAAATTCCCTTAAATGGAGGTCTCCAATATACAGTAATGGGTTCCATTCATGATCATTAGGCACAACATAATTGTGTAGGTATAATTCAGATAACAAAGTTTTAACATCAGGAGGGGCAATATGATAAGCCTGAAAAAATTCATGTGGAGTATCAAGAGAAGGACTCAAACCTAAAATAATCCTTGACAATTCAAAGGAAATATTTCACTCCTTCAAGTGCAGGGCATACACTCTAGGTGGAGTTCTACATGCCAAGATTTTGGGTATTGAAACTACCACATTATCCACCTTTTCTTTCAAAGCAAAAATTTATGTATTCTTCTCTTCAATCTCTACATTTTTCTTTTTAATCTCATTCTACAACTTGCACTTTTCCTTTTTCCATTCTTCATCTTTTCTCTGCATCTCACTCCATAGTTTCAGAGCTACATCATTCCATGAAAAATAAAGAGGGTTATGTATTCCTACCAAAGTATTCTTTGGCACTGATTTTTGTTGTTCATACAACACCAGTTGTAGTGATTCAAGTTGTCCATGTCCATCTTTCTCTTGCTACAGGAACTCTGGAATCTCATCTTGTTCTTGTTGTAGGGGTTCTGGACTTCTATTTTGTTCCTAGTTCCCAACCTATTCTGCAATGGCAACAAGCTCTGCCAATTTGATATTTGCTTGTTCCTCAAAAATATCTTTTTCCTCAACATTCACCTACCCCATTGGGGCTT
>VDFB02350483.1:0-28214 GCA_007258455.2 Sequoia sempervirens
TACTTTTGTCTAAAAGGCCTAGCGTCTGGCTTTAGTGGTATTTCATGCTGAAATAAATCTTCCCTATATGCTTTCAGATCTTCATAAGACCAAGCAAAAACATGCTTG
This sequence comes from Sequoia sempervirens, assembly GCA_007258455.2. Taxonomy (NCBI): domain Eukaryota; kingdom Viridiplantae; phylum Streptophyta; class Pinopsida; order Cupressales; family Cupressaceae; genus Sequoia; species Sequoia sempervirens. Next base: position 109 of record VDFB02350483.1, read on the forward strand.
TACTTTCTCAGCAACTCTGATAGCATTCTTCTAATTCTCCAGGCTGATCTTCTTAATGTACACCTTTCTTGGTGCTATCTCGTGATCCCTAGTTGACTTCTTCAATATCTTCTCTTCTAATTGGTGTTTGTTTCATTAGAGATCTATCATTTCCATCATACAACCTCTCCAATGCCACTAGACTCGTGGGTAATTTATTTGTTTTGAGCTGCAATATCTCTTTGCCAAACACAATTTTCTTCCCATCCACTTCTTCAACAAAAGAATTAAAATCAATTTCCTATGTCTCATACTGATCTATACAATTGAGGAATTTCAAAAGGTCAGTATCATCATTAAAAACTTTCCAGTTATAAATATTATTAGAAACAACAGGCCTTGTTTTAAACTCAATCTGTGATACCCCAGCCAATGTAATATCATCTCTTTTGAGCACCACATTTGCTAAGAAATCAGCCATTATATTCTTTGACCTGTCGATCCACTCAATTGAAAAAATATCAAATAATTCAATTGTATCCCATACAATATTCCTATATTGTTTTAATCTTTTGTGCTTTGCTGCATATTTCAATTTGATTTGTGAAACAACCAACTCATAATTGCTCAAAATAGCCAGCAACTTAATCTTGTGTTTCACAACTATGTTCAAGCCTGTCAATAAAGCTTCATACTCTGCCACATTGTTTGTACATTCGAATGCCACCAAGAAAGAATATTTAAAAGTAGTTCCTTCAGGGGAAACAAAAACAATCCCAACGCCATTACCTTCTTGGCTGCATGCTCCATCAAAATACATCTTCCATACTTCATTGCAGCTTTGTGCCACATGCTTTTCAATTGAATCACTATCGATTAATTCTAGTTGAGCTGGTTCAATTTTAAAACTTCCAAGATCAACATCACATAAACAATTAATCTGATTTTGAGGTACATAGTCAACAAGCTAATGCATTCTTGGTTCTCTATATAATTTGACATCCTGTCCATTCACTGGAATAGTAGTATAAGATAAATCAAATTGAACATTTCCACCAACAGCTGTTGTCCATTGCCTTGATAGAAGCATCCCAAACTGAGGAGTATCAATCACTGTTATGTCTATATTATAAGCCACCTGTGGATAAGTAGCTAATTTGACTTCAACACCTCTCATAATGCCTACCATAGGTACAAGTCTGTTATCCATTGCATAGCACTTCCCCTCACATGTATCAACCCACATGCCAAGTTGTTTCATTACTCCTACTGGTATAATATTTATAGCAGCACCAGAATCTATCATGCAATTCCTCAACAATTTATTATTAATAAGCAACATAGTAAAGAAGGGATCAACTTGAGGAGGAGTTGATAATATATCACTCAAGCAGACTTCAAAATTATTTATTTTCTCCTGCCTATTGACTACTTTAACAGTTATTTTATTTTCAGCATTCACATGTTCTCCATTTGTTATCAATTGAACAACAGTATCCCTATATTCTTTAATTTTCATCATCTCAAGTAGTGGAACATATATTTTTACCTGGGATAACGCCGGTGTGAAATCAAAAGAGGAGCCCTCCACCTTGACAATCTTCTTTAATTCTAGCGCTTCTCTTTTATTTTCTTCTTTTTCTTTTTTACTAGACTGGTCAGGCATCTGTATTTCTTTATTTAATTCTTTTACTTCCTCCTTTTGGCCTAGTTTCTGTTCAATTTTATTATGCTGCTTGTTTCCTGATTTTTTTGAAATTTCCTGTGTTGTCTTTTGATCTTTTATAAAAATTCCCCTAGGAACTCCATCTAGCTCATTCACTTTTCTGTTTCTCAACCAATATTTACTCCTTGCATCCTCAACTGCTGCAACAGTTATTTTCTCCATTTCATCTTTAGTGAGTCTCCTTACATTGCACTGAACAGGTGATTCAACAAGATGTGGCTCTGTGTAGTCTTCATCAGAATCGCAAAAGATCTATTGTTCAGCCATATGGACATTATACTTCTGACTAGAAACATCATACTCATAGCCCTCATCCTCTAAAGATGAATATCCTTCCTCAGCATGGTAAAAAGTATCTGAAGTCAAGTAAATTTTGTGATCTTCTTCATTATCCTCCATTAACATTCCCTCTTCTTGCATCTTTTGAGCTACAACACAGTAGTCTAGAGAATGTGGCTAATTACAAACTTCACAGAAATAATTATTACTCACCATGTAAGTTCCCTTTTTGTTCAATGGATCAGGAGTCTCTTTATTTCTTTGCCTGGCCGTTACAGGTTTCCCATCTTTCCAGTCTGTATTGTAAGGCATATCATGCAACCTTGGCCTTTTGTTTCTGTTCTCATTTCTGTATGTATTCTCTTGTCTGTACTGATAATTATATTGCTGAGGAGGCCTCGGGTTGTCTCTTTTATTAGTTATACCAGCAGCCTTCCTGTTATTTTCAATTGTCAATGCAATTTTCTGTGCTTCAGCCAAATCTCTGGATCTACTTCTAGGTTCTTTCCTATCTTAGGATTGAATGCACTTAAATAAATACTTAATGTAGCAGAGTTTGGCAACCTCGATCCAGGAGGTACTTTAGTATGCAACTTGTTGAATTTTCGGTTGAACTCATAAATTGAATCATTCTGGTTTTTTTGAATCCTCACCAGTTCATGAAGAGCTACATCTGGAGCATTTTGATTCCCATATTGCTATAAGAATTTGTCTTGAAATGCTTGGAGAGAATTAATTGAATATGCTGGCAAGCTATTAAACCATTCCCTAGCATCTTCAATAAGTGACATCATAAACAGCCTCATGTGAAAATATTCATGTGGCATACCTATGTCTTGAATGGACATATTGAAATTCCTTAGATGTTCTTCAGCAGTGACTACATTTCTCCCTACAAACTTGGGAATCATACCTCTCCAGCTGATATCCATAGGGTAAGGGCATAGATTAAAACCTGCCAAATCAAACTGTCTGATCATTGCTGTGTATTGGTGAGGGGGAGGGATAGGTGGATATTGATACTAATGCATAGAATTATTGTATTGTGCATTATGCTGAGGGGCGTGATGCTGACCAGGAGGTGGATGCACATTTGTATGTTGTGTGGGAATATGAGGTGGCTGACTTGGCTACCTGTAGTGATTCCTAGTTTGATGGTTCTAAGCATTCGATTGATTAGATGGCCCTGCACCATGACTACCCTACTTATGAGGTGGTACATACTTTGGGGGGCAATCAGCTATCTAATCAGTAACTTGTGCTTTCTGCAATTTGGATTCTTTTATTGCTTGTATCATCTGAGCCTTTTCCTATTCTTTTCTTTCCTTTTCTTGGGATTCAAACAGTGCCTTGATTTCTTCAAAACTCAAAGATTCATAATCTTCTTGAGGAGATGCATGATCAATAGGTTCATTCTGATCACCCTACATTTCTAGATCATATTCTTGCCTCTTTTTAGCTTCAAACTCAGCCTGTTTCTGAGGATCGAGAGAAGGGAAAGGATTTCTTTGATCTTTTTGGTTACAAGGCTCTGCACTCAAATCATCTCTCCATGTATCATAACAATTATATGTTTCACAATGTGCTCTTGGTGCTTTGCCTTTGTTTGTTATGCACATGTCCTCATTGATCCTCTTTTCTTTATCAGCTCTGCCATCTTTGTGTGTCCACTTACTACTGCCAACAGGAGCTCCAGTATGACCTCCCCTATACTAAGATCTTCTTCCATTCATGATGAACAGCGCAAAAAATTTGCAGCCAGATGCTTCCACTTTTTGTAAAAATGAAAAGAAATGGCAATACTTCTTATTCCACGGTAGATCTTTAATACAAAGTTCCTAACTCTATGATTAAGGCTTTGATTTGAATGTATCCCAGTCATCGAATTTGTTAGCTCTCTTAAGCCTTGAGGCCGAATGCCTCAAGAGGCTGCCCGATCTCTGATATGCTTTAGGGTAACGAGACAGGTTGGAAAATTGACGCTTCTACTCTTAGGTGCTGCAAAAACAGAGGTGTACCTCTTTGAATAATGTAGACTTAACTTGTAATCAATCTTCTTATAACAACTTGTTCACAATGGCAGATGGGAGTGAAAAATTATAATTCAACTTGAAAATGGTAACAATACTTTGGTCTAGATTCTAAAATGATCAATTTTAAAAGATGTAAAGAGAATAAACGAATTCAAAATGATAAAATGTAGAGACCAGTGCCTTATTGGGTATGCAGAGTCAAATGAAATCAAATGAAAACACTTCTTGGAGAAAACAAACTATCGCATATATTACATTTACAACTTGTATACACATGCAAAACTGTGACTACTAAACTCTACTTGAATAATCCAATTGAATCTCTCTAATTACTGTGATTAACTAAAAGGATTTAGTCTTTACTTGAAAGAACCAATCAATCAATCACACAAGTACAACAAATGTGCACTGATAAATCGAATACAAACTTGTCATATCAATTTAAACAACCAGAAAGAGTCCATCTTAGAGACAGCTTAGCCATACTTTCATCAAATTCAACATATAATTGAGACCAAAAATGTGTAGCAACATCAATTGAATTTCATAAATACCTCCACTTTGAAAACATGCAACTTAGTCTCTGATATGATGAATCTATATTATTGTATCCATCAGAAAATGCCTACTGTATATCTAAATAACTCATAGCTCCCCCAATACAATTGCAAGAATGCCTATTTATACACAAGCATTTGAAGAAAATATCAAAATTGAGAACTCAAACTGTTAACACAAAATTTAGGGCCCCAAAATATGTCATTAGCATTATCACGAATATGCGCCATAACATAAATCTTTGTGAGATGCCTTAGACTATAAAGGCTTTCACAGAAGGTCTTCTTCTCCCCTAAATCATCGAGAAAAGAAAGGCAACACCTATGTCAAAGCCAGCAGAGATCTACATGTTCTCCATTAGAGACCGGAGTCACTCGCCCGAGACCTCATCTTAGAAAACCTAGCTTGGTGAAAACACCTCATGTGAAATCAGTAAGACATATAGTATTCCTAAGACCACTCCACCACGAAACAAAAAGGTTACACCGCTTAACATCGACTGTCATATTCATCCCTCTTTGAGACATAAAAGGCCTGCGAGAAAACCATTTGGTGAAACCTTTTTGCAACATGCGTGGGACAGGCTCTTACTCAAGCGACTTTATCAGGGGCACTCAAGCTTATGTCGTTGAACCACCAAAACCATACAGAGTTGGGAAACAAGTGATGACCGGTGAGACACCACCCCAAGCCATAACATGTCTGCCCAGATAAGCGCGGTGAGCTCCAATCGGCGAGAACAAGAGAAGCGTCTTGGCGATAGGCAGCAGGATGTTTGCAAGGAGAAGAAGAGCCGGGTCGGGATACCTCCTTCAGTATCCAGCAAACACACACGAAGACATAAAGTATTAACCAAAAAACTGGTTGGTCCAAAAGGAGACAATGGGAGACCTTATGCCGATAGAGACCAAAAGGTGGAAAATGCATAGATAGATGATCTAGGGGCCAAGCATGAGTCAAAATATGAGCAAATAATTATGAAATGAAGGAAGAATGCCTAAGGAAAGACTCATATGGAGACTCAGGGGGCATGAAAATATGTAAAGAACTATCATATTTTAATAGTTCCAACACAAAGTATGTAAAATAAATGTTGAAGAAGTTTGGGATGGATGGTTCCAAATCGGTATGCACTCCTATGGTGACTAGCTACAAATTGAGTAAATATGATGATTCACCTAAGGCTGATTAGAGAAAATATAGATCTATGATTGGAGACTCTTTGTATTTAACTACTACACATTAGATATATCATGCATATGGTTGTCTTGTGGCTAGATTTCAAGAAGACCCTAAAGAAACACATGTTGCTGCTATTAAGAGGATATTTAGATATTTGAATGGCACTTTGGATTATGGCTTATGGTATCCTAGAGATACTAATTTTACACTAAGTGCTTATACAGATGTAGATTGGGTAGGTTGTGTTGATGACAAAAAAAGTCCAAGTGGTGGTGCATTCTTTCTTTGTTGTAGATTGGTGTCATGGTTAAGTAAAATCAAGATTTAGTTTTCTTATCCACTACAGAAGCTGAGTATATTACTACAACATCTTGTTGTACACAAGTTTTGTGGATGAGACAAACATTGAAGGATATCAGAGTAATGTATGATGATTCCATTTCTATCTTCTGTGATAATGCAAGTGCAATTAACATTTCAAAGAATCCAATGATGCACTCAAGGATAAAGCATATATCAATAAGGCATCTCTTTTTGAGAGAGAAGGTTGTGGAGAATGAAGTAAAGATTGCGTATGTACCTACAAAGGATTAGGTTGCTGGAATATTTACTAAGGCTCTTCCTAAAGATAATTTTGAGTATCTCTGGGAGAAGTTAGAGGTTATTTCCCCTCCTTTCTTGAACTAGATGCATATGGAAATGCATCAATCTAGTGGGTCTATGGATCTATCTTCTTTTGGACTGATGTTTGGTGGCTACCTCTCAGGGGGAGCAAGTAGTGTCACATGTTGTCATTGAAGAATTGTTTGGGTGTACTCCTAAGGGGGAGTATTATGTACTGGTAATGTTCTTAATGTCAAAGGGGAAAACAATGCAAAATATCTTTTTCCTTTGCCATTAATGTCAAAGGGGGAAAAAGTATCATGTGAAAAAAAAGTGAGGAGAAAGCATTCTTGGAGATTGATGGTTCAAAGTTTTTATGTTATCTTTGATAGTTTTTCACATCATGTGTTGCCATCAATGAAAAAGGGGGAGATTGTTTCAAGTATGAAGGTATTGTCATTGATTTCAATTGGTTGTCAACTGGTTGTTGTTGTCATTGATGTCATGGAAACCGATTATTGATTGTATATGTTGAGGATATTAAGAAAATTGTAATAAAGAAGGTTTATTTATTTTCTCTAAGTTGTGCTCTGAGATGTGTTCTTATGCTTGTGTGATTCAGATATATTATTCGTGGTTATTGATGGTTGCTACATCCAAAATTTAGGCTTCTAGATTGTCATACAGTGTGAGATATCTTCACCAGTATGTGTACTATGCTTTTATGTGTATTTGGTTGTGGTCTGGGAGAAATGTAGTTTCTCCAGATTTGTCTTGCAGTTCTAGAAATAAGCTAATAAGATCATGTTCAAGCTAATTTTGTTATCCAGAGATATTGGATCATGTTAAGGTTGCGTATGCTCAATTATTTTATGTGTTTTACATAGGTATTGGCCAACCTTGTGTTAAACAATACTTACGAAGTTCATGGAAGCATGTTGAGGCATGTTGGGACTTATTTAGGTCCTCACTAAGTGTGTGTTTGGGTCACCCTCATTCTAATTCCACTGTAGAATATTTTGGTGTCAACCTAATTTGAATTTGTAAATACAAATGGTGTGTGGCCGACCTTGGATGATTTTTGAGGTTGAAGACAATATAAGTATAAGTTGAGATGTTTGTGAAAGAATGCAAGAGTAAGATAAATGCAAGATGGATGTGAAATAGTGTATGTGTGATGCAAGTTTGAGTATATCAGTGCAAAATTCAAGTGGTGAGTTTCTAGAGGCAATGAGCTGAAGGTGTACTCTATCATTCAAGCATGTCTGTGATTGTGTGAGTGAAATATGGCGGAAATCTTCGTTGCATTGAGATTTTTTTCTTCCTATAACAAATCTCTTCTATCTTCTTTATAATTTTGTGGAAGTGAGCCCTCTAGGTGGTTAACCCTTTTTGGATAGTGAGTCCTGTTTCGGATAGTAAGTCCTATTTTGGCAGTGAGCCTTTGTATTCAGTTTTGATATTCTTTATATTGTGAGATAATCATCACCACGGTTTTTCCCTTATTGGGTTTTCCAAGTAAATATGGTGTTATTGTGTATGGTTTTACTTCTTTTTGTTTATACTTTTGCACTTAATGATTAATCACATTAGCAGAGTAAAGGATTTGCGAATGATAATAGATCTAACCCCTGATGGAAGTTTTAAAGGTTAAATTTGATACACCTAATTCACCCCCCCTCCTAGTTGTCTTGTTCAACAGTTTCTACAATTACAACATATTATTTCTACTTTTTAATTGATCCTCTCATGGACCCCTTCTTTATTAAGCAATGCAATCGCCTCCTATATTGTGTGGGATTTTCCTACCCCCTTTCAAGTGTAGAAGAAGAAGATCCACCCTTTATATTTTTACTTTCTGGTGGCCTCTTAGAAATAGGGGTTTTTGGATTGCTTTCTATTGTAGGCTATTCAATAGAGGCTGCAGGCTGTGTTTCCTACAAACTTTTCTCTTTTGGTTTGCCCATGCTGTAGGTAGATGATGTAGTAGGGGAACTAGAGGGAATTTCCCCCTTAGGAGCAGCCACAACAGGCTCTTCCTTTTTGAATTATTTTATTTTTTGTGTCGGTCTTTCAACCAATTGTCAATACCTTTTCGACTACTGCCTAGGTTTTATAACTTGTTTGTCTTGTGAAGAAGTTACCTTTCAAAAGGTTATCTATGAAACAAGGTAGATTTTCATAGTTTTGAGAAAGTCTATCAGAATTGATGTTCCTTTTCTAACCGTGCCCGATTCCAATGAAGTGTTGAGGACATCATCCAAAGTGAAACCTATTAAGAAGAGGTATGCATATAAAGGATGATCTTGTTGGGTTTGACTGAAGTTTCTAACTTCATTGGTTTTCAACTATGTTCTCAAAAGCCATTTAAATATCTGACTTTGTTGAATGTATCAAGGTTATTTGATATTGACACCAAGTGGCATATGTGTCAGACATTAAATGCTACTAGTACTGAAGTGGATGAAATAAATGCTCAATCGTGTAGAATTAAGGTGTCATTTGGGACATAATGATTCTTTTTGGAAGGTGTAATTTCAGAAATTAAGAAGGACAGACATACACTCAACACTCAAAGAAGTAGCTCGAGCAAGAATGGGTGGCATATTACAAGGTAAGTGGCATTCTTGAATCTTTCTCTAGTAATTGGACATTTCTTTTTGTAACATAGTATTGTTGAATTCTCTTTTAAGGTGAATATTTGGGAAAAATGAAATATAAATACCTGGGGTATGAGCATTTGGTTGGTCTAGATAGTTCTTTGTTTGAAATAGGTGATACAAGGTTAGGGCATATAAATTTGGATGCTTTTTGGGAGATAATTTGTAAGCCAAAAAAGGACCCAATTACACAAAGGGTAGTAGAAAGTGGTCTTCTTTAGGCTACTGCATTCCCAGTAGTACAATGCACAAAGCTTGTGTTAGAATGTATATCCTGTTATAATCCTAAGACGAGAGAAATTTGCACTAAAGATAACAATTTGCTAGTAACCTTGGATAGATCCACTATCAACAAGTGTTTTAGGCTGCCAGAGAGGGAGGTATACTTTGATTTCAATTTCACCCTATCTCAATGTCAATTTTTAGAAAATAAGGGGTATTATCAGAATTGCATCACAAAGGAATGGTTTGACCCTCCCAAGAAAGGAAAATCACAAATCCCTAAGAAGATGCATGAATTACATTTTAGGGAAGAAATTTTAGATATCATCGTGCTATTGCATAGGGTTAAAGGGAGTATGAATAGTCATGACTTTGAAGAGTGGATGTATTTCTTCGTACATGTTATCTATGCTGGCCAACAATATTTAGGTTGGGCCGCCATAATTAGTGATAGGATGGATGACACAATAAGGAGTTTTTTTGTTAACATATCATTTTACATGTCTTCTTATCTTTGCTATGTATTGGAATACACAAGACCTTGGATTGGCCTAAACCCTATAGATGATTTTGATGAGAAAATTCAAATCTATGATTATTACCCTGATTTATAGCTTGAAAAAAGATTTAAGAATTTCCCAAGGGTAAATGATGTATTTAGTATGAAATTGGTTAGGGAATTACAAGGTGATTTAGGTCAGAGGATATCTCCTGAGGCTTTCCAATTAGTTACCAAGTATGATAGCTTTTTATATAGTTTCAAACATTTACCTACCTCAGGGTTGGTGGATTCGATGATTTCCCTCTTAAGCTACATAGGTATGTGGAAGATAAATTCATCCTGATATAAGTTTTTTATCAAGTTGCAGAGGTAAACAAAAGGTGTTTAGATAGAAAGAAGGATGGGATTCTATTCCCAATTGATTTACAGTATTATGAATGCAAGTATTAGTCTAATGCCCTCAATTTAAAGAGAGATATTGTAAAGTTCTCCTTTGGAACTTATGAGAGAAGGTTCCCATTCAAAAATAAAAACTATGTAAGGAATCATCTTTACCTTGGTCCTAGTTATTATCATATGCCTCACCTTGAATATTTCTTGGTAGATTGTGTGGATGACAATGAAGTGAGGAAAAGAGATTTGATGAGGCTCTCCTTGGCATAGATATCCAACTTTAAGTTGGGTTGGAATATAAGGGGAATACAGGATGAAGACTCTAATTTAATTGATCCAACTTATGTCAAACGGATATAGACACAACCCTTGCCACCTATCGATTGGAACAGTGAAGAAATTGAAGATATTCATGTCAAAAATTTGATAGTATTGAAAAGGACACAAGTTTGGTTAGACAAGAAGAACATGAAAACTACTAAGGCCCCATCAAAATAGAAGAGAGGAGTTTGAGAACAAACAAGTGATATTCGTGCAAGCACAATTTCTCCTACACCAACATCACTAATATAAAACACATCCCTGTCAGGAAATAGTGGAAATGGAGATGATCCTCCTGAGAAGGGTAAGAGACATGGACAAATGTGTGGTGAAGGCTCTCTCCACAATGTCATAACCAAAGAAAAAAGGGATGATGATGCTAGATGATTGTCAAAAGAAAGAAACCAAGATCATGAGGCCTATAGGGAAGTTGTGGAAACTCACATTTAACAACATGATCAATCTCAAGGCAGGTATGAAGGAGATATAAAGAAAGATAAAGATTACATTTCTCCTTCTTCAAGTATACATAATGTAATGAGATCTCCCTCTCTCAATAGAGCTCTTCATTTCTCAACACATGGAACTTCCCAAAATCTTGATGCTCCTCCGACTACACCATCTTGGTTAGAAATTTCCCTCTCAAGGAAAACAAAAATAGTGCCTATCATTTTTCTAGAAGAGGATGTAGTAGGACAACTCTTGTAGAGGACTCCAAAGGTAAAGAAATTGAAAACTATAGCTAGGATGATGGAGGATGAAATTTTTGGGCATCTGATTATGGAGTTTCCCAACCTTTTATGCAAAAGGATCCTATCCAGGTTACAAAAACAAACTATAATGTGACCAAAGTAGACTTAGGTTATCCTAGTAGGGATGGAGACATTCGTAATTTCTAGGTCATAGTCTCGAGGTTAGTGGAGAGAACAAAAAATGATAGACAAGACAAATATGAGCTAAAGAAATCCATAGAGATTCTATTGAATTTTCTTAGGACTCTAATAGATCCCTCTCCTCAACCTCTGAGTCAAGAAAGTCCTTCCTTTGATCCCAATTCAATTTCTGGGAAGGCTATGATGTGTAGAATCCAAAATAATAGTTCTTATGGAAAGGTTGTCCAAAGCTAGTTACCCAAGATTAAAGTAAAGGGGCCTCTTTTGATTGAGAGGTTAAGAAAGGTATATGATGAGATTGTGGTGTTAAGGAATTCAATCAAATCTAAATTGGTCAATTGTAAGGTGGAAATGCATTGGCTATAGATTGATCATGAATTGATTGATATTATTGGAATGGGCATGGAAAAGGTTGCCTTTGAGAACATTGTTTCATCAAAAGAAGATACTCAAATCGTCATGTGGAAAATAAGTATAGCATGGAAAATTGAAGTTATAAGATCTAATTTATTAGAGAAAAGGAAGTTGGTGGAGTGTGGTCACCTGAACACTAATTTCACTAAGAATTTTACTGATTTTGGATGTCCAATAATGAAAGTTGACAACCAAGGACCCACCACACTTGAGGAATTAAAGGGTGCTTTCTTCAAAGTGGTTAACACTTATTTAGGGGAGCAAGTATTCGATAAGGAGGCATTAAAAATGTTGGCCAAAACTGATTCGACATTGTCATGGAACAAGGACTCCCCTGTACTCATCACATGCAAAATGGATCCAATTTGAATTACTAAGGCCACTTGGCAATTAAGAATGAGGAATGTAACTGTCCCGCAATAGAAAAAAATTCCTACTATTGTGATGGATTTGAAGGATTACCAAGTACACGTAGTAGCTGCTCAACAAATATTGCTTGAAGGAGAGACTCCCTCCATTTCACATACCCAACCAATTTTGTAGTAGATGTCTTTAAGTTTCTTTGGTTTCATCTTTATAAGTATTTTTGAACTCGATTATTCTGATTCTTTTAAGAATCTATTATTTTTAGTTATTTCAAAGACTCTGATGACAATTATGTTTTTAAAACTATAAATATGTCTTAATTTGATATTCCAAGGGTCTGACATTTTGATTCCCCTTGCATTGTGATGCATGAGTGAGAATTGATCATAATAGAAGGATCAAATTTTTTAGTTTTAATATATTGTTGTGAATGCTTATTGTTTGTTTGTAGTAAATTGTGAGTTAGATGCTAATTTTTATGAATACGTCTGTGAGGTTAGATGCAGATTTGAATATTCCTTCCCTGTGAGGATGTGTTGTTTAGTGGTATTTGATTAATTTATTTATAGCAAATGTTAAGATTTTATTGAATCGAGTCAACAAGCTTTGATAGTCTAGTCTGTGAGATACAATATTAATTGTTTGCCAGTCCATTTCAGCATTGAAGTAGTTTCTTTAGTTTTAAAGCACTTTTCTTCACATCTATTTCATGGCTATGAATAGGTGTTAGTTTTCCTTTCTTGCTTTTTGGTCAAAAGCATACCCTCGATTTATATATTTTCAAAAAATAAAAATTACATCAGAAGAGGGAGTTGTACCTCAATTAAAATTCAGAGGAATATTACCAATGCAATGGTAATCTCTCCAATTGTTGTGGATTGATTAGTCCTTATTGGGAATTATAAAGTCATTTTGTTTTTAATCTTATAAAGGAAAAATCTGTTCACCAATAGATTTTTGGTGACTCTATTGGGGAGGTGAATTGTGAAAGATTCAATACTTTGGTTTTGAAATTCTTGGTCATGCTGGAGTCTAAAACTTATACCAAAAGTGGAAAAAGGAGAGGTCTCCTTGATCCCATTTTTGAGGTTGTGTTAAGAGGTGAGTTTGATGAGGCTTTAAGGCCAAGGAGGAAGTTCATATCTAGAAGTAGTCCATCTTCACCTATCAGAGAAAATTCTCCCCTTTCTACCGATCCACTTGTCACTTGTCAAACCTTGGTCTTGCACAAAACCTCCATTCCTGTGACTGTCAACCTTAATCAGAGAATGGACCAATTAGTGCCATGGGGAGCAACCATTGGTACCTTGGCCCTTGGAGTTCAATTGAACAATCTTCCTAAGGGATATAGGAAAAAATTCCAAAGTTTAGGGGAGATCGAAAGGTTACCCCTGATGAACATTTGAATGCCTTTTTCACCGTATGTAGTGTCTTAGGAGTTCAACATGAAGATGTGGCAATAATATTTTTTGTAGAATCGTTAACAGATGCTGTTGTTGAATGGTTCTACCATTTTCCTAATGGATCCATTAATTCTTGGGCTAGCATGAGAAAAAAAATTTGAAGATCACTTTAAGATGCAGAGGATGAACACACTCTTTTGGCCAAGCTCACCCAGTCAAAGAAAGAGATACATCAAACAATGAGAGAGCTCATGGATCAATTCAATAGGACAATAAACTGACTTGAATAGGAAAAGAAACCTTTTGAAGAGAATTTGAAGTGCTTATTTTTCAATGCCATGCCACCAAATATCAGCTTTCACCCAAGAAGGGACATAGTGGTAGGCTTGGATGCTGCTCAAACACTAGTCGTTGGACTAGAAGATGATGTCATAACCCAATTTTATTGCTTATTTATCATTATATGGTAAATTGAATTATTGGATAAATTCAATTAAATATTAAATGAAGATTTTGGAATATTCAAAAAATTGAATGAAAGAAGTTGATTGATGTTGACTTTGCGAACTTTTGGAAATTATTTTATATGTTACCAAGAATTGAACGTTAATGATCAATTTTCAAGTGCAAGTGTGTGCAGCTGCAGGGTGAAAGGTTTAAGGATGAGAACACAGTTGAAGTAGGATTGTTTAGCTGGATTGAATGGTAAGCCAGTTGGAATCTGGGTGCACACACCACAAATGACATGATGACTTGCATTTGAACTAATTTACATATATAAGAGAACGTAATTTCCTAACTTGAATTGTTTCAGTGTTTGAAAATGAATGGCTTGTAGATTAAATTTTCTACTCAAACTCTGTGTTTTTGAAGGAAACGAAAGTGAGTATTGTAAAGAAAATTCCTTTGTTAGTATAAATAAATAAATAAATAAATATATATATATATATAGATGCTCGAAATGAAAATTCAAGTTTCTTGTTTTAAATGATAGTGTATGGAACTTATAATCCATTCCAAACAAAAAATTTATACATGAATGCATATATATATGTAAGTAAAATAAATATGAATACATAAATATACATGCATATATATATATATATGTAAATACATTATTCAAATACAAGGTAAATGTGAATGAAATCATTTAAATACATATAGATGTATAAATATATGTATATATATACATATATATTACACAAATATATATATACATACATATACATACATACGTATATATATTCAAATTTATGTTGAATTCAAAGTTGATAACCGATATATTGTGAATCAGACTGTGGAAATCAATGAAAAATCTCAAGGAAAATCCATGATGGATGTTGCCTACTGAAATCATAAAGATAATATTCAAAATTAGAGGTTGGCAACTATGGTAGGAAAATCCATAATGGTAGCACCCAATTGCATGCTAGAAAACGTGGTTACCATTTTAGAATGGACAGTGGTAGAAGAAAGGAAGGGAGCAATTTGGGAAAGAATAAAAAAAGCAACAAAAAGGTAGAGAAGAGTATGTAGTGGTAGGAAAAATTTGAGGAAAGATTTGTCCAAAAAGCTTGACTATTGAGGTAATTTGATTTATTGAAACAATATCGATTTCACTATCTCTTTTTTTCATGTTTAGCTAGTGATTGTCACTGCATTTGATGAACAACTGATAGCATAGTAACATGCATAGTATCTGTCTATGTGTCTCGACTTGAGCTAAAGGAAAAGTTTCAGTGACCACCCTCTAGAGATTGCATGGCTTACAACCTTCTTTTGTTTAGTACTTAGAATGGAGCCTTATCGGCTAGCCTTCTGTGCTAGAATGAGGCATCAAACCCTTAAGATGTGACTATTACATAAGTTTGCATGATAATGTAAGCCATATCATGGCTATTGATTATCTTATTCCAATCGAATGCGTACCTTTTGGTGTTTGATTATGTAGAGGTTCACATTCTAAACCTATGAAAGAGGATATAATTCTCTTTGTTACCTTAAAATGTATCGACTGTGTTTTATTTTAAGCGTATTGCCTTCCATTATTGGCTAGGCCAATAATGGCAAGGGGAAAAATGTTCATTATTGAGAAATGTGGAAACCATAATTTCATAAAGAGGATTTCCCTCGATTTAAAGAACCAATGGAATGTATAAGTTTGGGCTTCATTGTAACCTTGTAAGGAATCGATCCTCATGATCAATAGGATTATTTTTCTTTGAATAACATTCAGATTTGAGTCTGCATGACGTATATTGCTGCATGCATTATGGGATAAGCCAGGATGCCCATAAGGGAAAATTTGAATATAAATTTTGAGGTTAAGAATGGAACCACCCGACCATTGAAATGGGTTGAATCCAGAGCAACCTTGGTTGACTTGTTGTAGCCTTAATAGGAAAAAGTATTGTTGAAACCTAAAATTTCTATGCCTTCTTGACTGAAATATTTGCTCAAGAATTTCATGACAAACATGTCAAACTTGGTTTTCTTTATATTATTAAAGTTTCTCATCGAATTTCTAGATATGAAAGTGTTCAAGATCTGAATATTAGATATTTTGTCCTTATTATTGAAACTAGGCTATTTGACTTGTTTATTTTCAATTCATAGTCGAAACCCATTTTGTATTTCAATGATGAACATTTACTTGTAAAGTGATCATTTAGCATGTAAACAACTTGAGAGTAGCAAACAAAGTAAACACCATTATTTATCTTAAAATATAACTATTTAGTTTGAAACAATATTGTGTTGATGTAAACAGTGGTTATTCTTTAGCAAACGACTCTGTTTTGTTAAAAAGTTATCCTTGTAGCTAAAAAAAGCTTGTTTTATAACTGTTTAGTAGGAAACAGTACTTGTTCTATTTAAACAATGAATGTTCATATGCAAACAACTTGTTTTATAACTATTTAGTAGGAAACAATACTTGTTTTGTTTAAATAATGAATGTTCATATGCAATCAACTTGTTTTATAACTGTTTAGTAAGAAACAATACTTGTTTTGTTTAAACAATGAATGTTCGTATGCAAACATCTTGTTTTATAACTGTTTAGTAGGAAACAATACTTGTTCTACTTAAACCATGAATGTTCATATGTAAACAACTTTTTTTATGACTGCTTAGTAGGAAACAACTGTCATTTTGTTTAAACAATGAATGTTCTTATGTAAACTTGACCTACTGAGGCATGCGATTGTGAGGAATACAGCTAAGAATAAGTGAAACTGTGGCCTGAACATTCTGGTATTTTTGACAAGAGCATCAAATGGATACTACTAGGGATTGCAATCTGAATGATGAAATTATGTACAAATTTTAAGCATAAGTGAAGGCTTTGCATATAACCATATACGGAGACTTCATCTGTGTACATACACACACATGCTTGTGACATGCCTTCTTTGATTTATTACATTTTTTTAAAAATGTGGATAGTAGAAAATAAAATCTTTTAAAAGGTGATATAGGTAGGTCCTTTGAATACTGTGGATCATAAATTTGGTTTCTATTTAGGTACAAGTTCTAAGTGATTCTGTTTTCTTCTTTGAAGACATTGTGAAAGAATATTTAATACTTGAACACAACAATGATACCTTAGTTGACTAGAGCACCTTAGGGTACAAATCCTGCTAGAGGGTAGATAGTTGTTATGAGATATATATAGTAGAAAGTTACCTTCCGGGATAGGTGCCAAAATGGAGTTCAGAGAGTATAGGTTTGCTTTACCAGAACCTATTGTTTGTTGTTGTTGCAACACATTTATTATGCTTGGCCAAGCAATATAGTTCATTATGTATGTATGAACTTTGTGATTTCACTCTCTGCCATTCCTAGCATATGTATTGCATTTTCTTTTCTCACTTATAGATATAAATTGCATGTTGATGTATGGGCACACATCAGATTCCACCTTGCAGATTGTTCTCTTGCTAAAATTTCTGTGCAGGGTCAGGCATTCTTCAAGTGAAAAGAATATTGGGGAAGCATAAGCTTCATGGTTGGGTGGTAAATCACTTCAACCATGTTCTTGTCCACCAGTGGAGGTGATCATCAAAGAAGAACCTTAGTTTTTCACAAGACTATTATAGTCTATCATGTAATTTGATGTAATACATTCATGTACTTGAGGGAAAATGTACAATGTAATGACTTTGAGGCCTTAGTAGCCAAGTCAAACCTGATATTGTAATTTGAATTTTGAAGCGAATATAAGAATCTTTGACTCATTTTAAATGGAAATGTGTAGCTATGATTGAATTTAGCCACTAGTTATGTCTTTTTAATTTGGAGTATATTCATGTGTCATTTACAATAATATTAATTAAGTAATAATTTTGAATGGGATATTACATTTGGTATTAGAGCTTAGGGTTCAACTCTAGGCCTTTTAAGTCTACCATAGTTGACTAGGGGTAGTTGACCCTTGACCCAAAATTTGGATGTCCTGAGAATTGATCGAACCTGAATTGAATACAGGAATGGGAAGGTCAAAGGCAGGACAAAGGAAAGGGAAAACTGTTAGAACCTTACGTAAGAATGATGTAAAGGAAGGAAACTCCAAGAAAAAGGTTCAATAAAAAAATATCGATGACGAAACTTTAGCTCAGGCTCTTAGACGACTCAAGCTAGAGAGAGTCTTGAAGATTGAGGAGAAGCAATCATCTAAGATCAAAAATATTTTTGCAATCCAGGACTGGCCTCTAGGGTGTGGACCCAATGCACCCTTGTTGACTAAAGAGGAAAAGGAGATCCTGCGTGCTCAACTATCCTCTTTTGCAAAGTTTGAAGTAAACTTAGATGATTACCTAGAGGAATGTCCTCAATCTGATACCGAGAAATCATAATGATGTAACAAGAAGTCTATTGTAAATAGGGGTCTATTGACTCACATTAAATATAAATAAAATCATATAATATTTTTTGGTGTGTTCAAGGAGAGACTCTAAAATTTGTATGATGCATGAATGTGTATGTCTTCTATATTGAGGGATTTATGTATATGAAAATTATGTATTGTAGCATAAGAACATTTATTCATAGAATCTTGTGTTGAGATGCAATAAACGTGACTGTGTTGCAGGATAAGTGTGGGACAACATGGTGACCACTAGGCAAGTCAGGGGTGGTAGTGGTTTTGATAACAGACAAAACAAGAGATTGAAGAAAATTCTAGAGCTTTTGAATTGACAATAGTCTCATGTGGATCATATAGACTAAGAGTTCTGAGTGGCACGCGAGGACCAGGACCGCAGGAATACAAAAGGAAATCAAGGAGACAGTGGTATAGGGGCAAGTCCATGTGGATGAATTGAGGAAGAGCTTGGGAAAGACCTCAAAAGAGTAGCACCGCCAAAGTTTGATGGTAAGGCTATCAAAGTAGGAGCTGAGGCTTGGATTATAGAAATGGAAAAATACTTTGGGCTTCGTAACGTTTCTGAACAAACCAAGGTGGAATGGGCTGCATATCAACTCTTAGGTGAAGCAGTGACTTGGTGGGATAGTGAAAAGTTAGAACAAAATCTTCGGCCTGCTGAGATCACTTAGGAAATATTCCTCCAAGATTTCAAGAAGAGATGGTTACTACAACTTTTCCTTGACAAGAAAGTGACAGAATTTCAGAACTTAACCTAGGGAAATATGACTGTGATTTAGTATTGGGAAAAGTTCATCAACCTATTGAAATATGTGCCCTAGTATTAGGGAGATGAACGGTTTCATATCTTAAAATTTATAATGGGACTTAGACCTCACATAGGAGTTGAAGTGGATATGCACAAACCTCAAACCATGAATGAAGTCTTCCAAAAAGCCACCAAAAAGGAACAAAAGCTGCAACATCTATCCAATCTTTGTAACTACTCAAATTCTAAGTTGCTATATGGGAAGAAGAAATTTCATAAGGGAGACAAGAGCCATCAGATCCGTAATCTCAAGAGGGGAAGTGAGTTGTAGGAGAAGGGTGAAGATGGTAATGGTGGAAGGAACAAGAAAGCAAACAAGGGTAAGGGTAAGGATGACCATAAGAAAAAGGGCTTTAGAGAGGACAAGCCAGGAGGTTGGAGAGGGCATCGAGATAGATGTTATACTTGTGGAGGTGATCATTATTCCTCAAATTGTCCTCAACAGCCGAAGTCGTAGAAGGAAGGAAGCTATTAGTAGAATCACTAGATCCACACTATAGTGGATAATAGACAGGTGGAATATCATGCTTCACTAATTCAGTTGACGGGTAAGCTCTATGGCCATTCTATCTCTATCTTAATTGATACTGGAGCTACTGAATGTTTTATAGATCCTAGAATAATATCCAAGATACCCATTAGACTTGGGTGCATGGAAAATTCATGGACACTCCAATATGGTAATCAAGCAGAGCGGAGGGTAGATACCTGTCTCAAGAGGCAAATAACAAAAAATGTCCAGTCTTATTAGCAACCTTACTAGGATATTCTGAGAAGGAATTTGGGTTAGTAGTTTGGAAAAAATAATAGATAGTTGCAGTTTCCTCCTGTGCAACAATGGCTAGCAATAGAAGCACCTCTGGGTAGAAGCAATATGTGTAGTTTTCATTAGAATGCCAAGCATTAAGGGGAAAATTTCCCTAAGTTGAGAAGGCATTGGGAGATGAATGAGACTTGAGGAAGATTAGAGGCAAGTAATGAAGAGGAAACTACATCAGGAGAATATGATGAATCTAAAGTTAATTTCTTGGAATTTACCCTTGACACTGAAAGAGGTGGGGATGAGTACACCACTTTAGATGATGCTTCTTGCACGATGCTTACCCAAGGCCAACAAAACCTGAATAAAAAAGGTATTCTAGATTCCAATAAAACTCCCACCCCTTTCAAATTCCATTCTTTTGCTTCTAGTTCTCATAAAGTTCCAGACATTGCTCCAAACATTCCATCTATTCAAGCCCTTGATAAAAGCACAACTCCTTTTGATATTGTAGATTTTTATAAAAATTCAAAAATTCAAATCTCACTTTCCAAGTATTTGAAGGCAAACATTGGTGAATAGGATAGGATAGTAAGGTTTTTTAAGTTTGGAAATTATAAAGCTAACCTAGTACAAGAAGACCTAGTGAAACATGAAACCTCATCCTCTAAATCACCTTTAGCTACTAAAAATACTACTTCGGCCACACTTGATCAAAAACCTAATCCTTTCTATATGGCCTTATGCATAAATTTCCATAGATTAACTTCATCATATATTTTGGAGCATTAGATAAGGTAATGCCTTGTGACATAGCCAAAGCATGAGGGGTTTCATTACCAAAAACCTTTGGAAAATGATATTTAATGGATGCCAAGCAAGTCCCTTTAGTAGGGAAGATCAAAGATGCTCAGGTGGCCTTGGCAGCCCATCCTAACAAGAGGCTTAAGTTGACAATCTTAGTCATAGATATATCAACAAGTTATGGTATGCTTCTCAATTGAAGTTTCTGCAAAGATTTAGGAGGGGAAAAATGGATGTATTGGTCCTAGGTGTTTATCTCTCTTGGTAATAAAAAGATCTACTTGGAACTAGAACCTAAGACCAAATTCACTGTCCTGAAGTTTGATGATCCACACTCTCAAATTCTATACATAGATTCTAGATTTGGAAATTATATGTTATTCTTTAAATACACTAACAGTGAGACCTCTTTTGGTCCTGACATCTCTTCCAAGTTATGGACACTAGAGTTTGATGGTAGTTGCTCCAGTTTTGGTTCTGGTGTTGGGGTGGTGTTAGTATCACCTAATGGTGATATAATTCCTTCCTCGTACAAGTTGGAATAAAATACCAATAATACTACTGAGTATGAAGCCTTATTATTGGGAATGACGTTCGCTAAAGAAAAAGGAATCAAGAAGTTGCGGGCAATGGGTGATGTGGAACTAATTGTAAAATAGGTGAGGAAGGTGTTTAATGTCAAGAATGATAGGTTAAGACATTACAAAAACAAAGTGTGGGATGAAATGGAATCCTTTGATGCCTTCTCCATTGAAGCAGTCCTAAGGGAACAAAATACTAGAGTAGACTCCTTGGCTATTTCAACCTCATTACTCTGCCTTCATCCTGATTTTAAGGATACTGCATACTAGATTGAAATAATATATTGGCCTAATGTTCCATACAATGCAAAAAATTGTATTTTTTTTGAAAATAACAAGCAGATATAAGATTTCTTGGAATGCACGAAGATGTTTGCAGAAGTATAATTTGAAGGCAATGAAACCATGCGTGAAGAGTTTTGTTCAAAAAAGAAGAAAGAGCTAGGAGAAGTTTTGGTTCAATTGAAGGGGAATAAGATACCCAAGGGGTTAGTTTCTCTGGAATAGTTGTTTGACAAACATAATAGATGCATCAAGAAGAAGATGGTTGAATATGTAAATAGTTTTGAAGAATACAGATCTATCAATATAGGTATGTTGGATAACCCCAAGCGGGTATATATTGGAAAATGTTGTACTACTAATAAAAGGCCTATGTTGATTTAGTTGTTACTAAAATATAAGGATTTTTTCAATTGGTTCTATGACGATTTGAAAAACTTCAAGGGTGGACAATTATGGCATCACATACCCCTCAAACCTGGTATGCCACCTTTAAGACAAAAGCAGAGAAATTATAACCTGAAGGTTACTAATGCCATCTTTTGAGAAATTTACAAGATGCTCAAGGCTTGAATCATCTACCCTATCCATCACTCCAATTGGGTGGCTAATATTGTTCCAGTCTGTAAGAAAAAATGGAGAGATAAGAATTTTCATGGATTTTGGGAACTTGAATCAATCATCATTAAAGGAAAATTATCCACTTCTGGTGATAGATCATGCATTGCAAATGATGGATGGATCCGAAATGATGTCGATGCTAGAAATTTTTTTTGGTTATAACTAGATTGAAACGTGGACAAAGAAGACCAACATAGGACCACCTTTGTCACTCCTTGGGGTACATTCACCTACAATAGAATGCCTTCTGAGTTAATCAATGTTGGGGCTACATTCTAGAGGGCGATGGAATTGTCTTTTGGTGATCTATAAAATAAGATTATTGTTATATATTTGGATGACTTGATCATGCTCTCTAAGAAAAGGGAAAACCATCTTAGGGACTTAGAAAGAATTTTACAAATATTCAGAGAACATGGCATATCTTTGAATCCTAAGAAGTTGATCTTTAGAGTTATAGAAGGTAAAATCTTGGGACACATCATTTCCAAGGAAGGAATTATAATTGATCTAGAAAGAGTTAGAGTCATTCAACAACTAAGTCTTCTAATAGGACTAGCATGAAATATTTCTTCGGACAAGTAAACTTTTTAAAGAAATTTGTTCCATATTTTTTAGAAATCACCAAGCATATAGCCTACATGATGAAGGAGAACCGAGGCTTTAAATGGAGCAATGCTGGAAAATAGGCCTTTGATGATATCAAGATAGCCATCATCAATGCTTTGGTGTTAATACATCTAGACTTTAATAAATATTTTATCATCTACTGTTATGCCTCAGAACACACAATGTTTTCAATTCTCCTCCAGGAGAATGGTCAAAATATTGAGGCTTGCATTAAATTTATGAGCATTCCACTAAAGAAGCATGAATTGAACTACTCCCAAGTTGAGAAAGATGATTTTGGAATAAAGTCAAGCAATTTAGGTTTTACATCTTACATTCTCACACCAAAGTTTTTGTTCCTGATGCAACAGTGAAGAGTGTACTCATACAATAAGAGATTGGCTGCAATAAAAGAGGTGCCTAGGCAGCTAAGGTGTAAGATTATGACTTACATATCAAGCCTACTAAGCTGGTAAGAGGCAGGGGACTCTATAAGCTTATTGCTGAAAATGAGCTAGAGGAAGGTGAAGTTTCCCTGACAATATTGTTTGTAAGTTTGTAGGATCCATGGTTTTTTGATGTGGATCATTACCTTACCTATGGAGAGTGTCCCTCACACCTTTCCTCGAAAGAGAGGAGGAACCTCAAATTCAAGGCATCCAAGTACGTGATCTGGAATGATAATCTTTATAAGAAAGCTCTAGATGAGACATTTCTTAGGTGTGTGGATAAAGAATAGCAACAAAAGCTTCTAAGAGATTTTCATGAAGAAGCTTATGGAGGAAAATTCTCTTCCTCTGTTACAGATATTAAAATTCTTTGGTACTGCTACTACTGGCCCATATTCAAAGATGCTTATCGCTAGGTGGAAAATTGTGAGAAATGCAAGAGATTTGCAAGTAGATCCCAATTAGCCACACTTCCATTGAGATCGATAGTAATTGAAGAACCTTTCAAACAATGGGGATTAGACTTTGTGGGGCCAATTAACCCTACTATGAGTGTAGGGAATACTCATATTCTAACAACCACATATTACTTCACTAAGTGGACTTGCCATTAACTTCTTCATGATAGCCATTAGATTTTTGTTACTAGACTCAGCTTGCCCATTTCCTCGGGGATGATAATCTAATGGATGAGAGAGAAAATACGATTATTCCCTGCACTCATAACTTTTCTTTCCATCGACTTGGCTTCCTTTTTGAATTATTTTCTTTTTGGTGTCGATCTTTCAACTAATTGTCAATACCTTTTTGGCTACCGCTCAGGTTTTATAACTTGTTTTTCTTGCAAAGAAGTTTCTTTTCAAAAGGTTATCTATGAAACAAGGCAGGTTTTCATAGTTTTAAGAAAGTATTTTGACCAACATTCCTTTTCTAACCGTTCCCAATTTCGATAAGCATTGAGGACATCATCCAAAGTGAAGCCTATTAAGAAGAGGTATGTGAATAAAGGACGATCTTTTTCGGGTTTGATCAAATTTTTCTAACTTCGTCAATTTTTGATGATGTTCTCAAAAGCCATTCAAATATCCAACTTAGTTGAACGTATCAAGGTTATTCGATAGTGGTGTCAAGTGGCATATGTGTCAAACATTAAATGCTGCTAGTTCTAAAGTGGACAAAATAAATGCTCGATCATGTAGAATTAAGGTATCATTTGGGACATAATAATTCCTTTTGGAAAGTGTAATTTCAGAAACTAAGAAGGACAGACATACAATCGACACTTGAAGAAGTAGTTCGAGCAAGAATGTGTGGCATATTACTAGGTAAGTGACATTCCTAAATCTTTCTCTGGTAATTGGATATTGCTTTTTGCAACATAGCATTGTTGAATTCTTTTTAAGGCTAATATTTTGGAAAAATGAAACATAAATAGTTGAGGGAATGAGAATTTATTTGTTCTAGATACCTCTCTACCTGAAATAGGTGATACAAGGTTACGACATATAAATCTGGATGTTTTTTGGGAGAGAATTCATAAGCTAGAAAGGGACCTAATTACTCAAAGGGTAGTAGAAAGTGGTCTTCTTCAGGCTGCTACATTCCCAGTAGCAATACAATGCATTGAGCTTGTGTTAGAATGCATATCTTGTTATAATCCTAAGACGAGAGAAATTCACATTGAAGAAAACAATTCGTTAGTAACCTTGGATAGAGCCACTATCAATGAGTGTTTTAGGATGCCAAGAGAGGGAGGTATACTCCAATTTCAATTTTACCCTATCTTAGTGTCAATTTTTAGAAAAGAAGGGTATTATCAGAATTGCATCACAAAGGAATGGTTTGACACTCCCAAGAAAGGAAAATCACAACTCCCTAAGAAGATGCATAAATCACATTTCAGGGAATAAATTTTAGATATCATCATGTTATTGCATAGGGTTAAAGGGAGCATGGATGCTCACGAATTCAAAGAGTGGATGCATTTCTTCATATAGGTTATCTGTGTTGGCCAATAATATTTGGACTGGTCCATCATAATCAGTGATAGGTTGGATGACACAATAAGGAGTATTGTTGCTAATAGACCATTTTACATGTCTTCTTATCTTTTCTATGTCCTGGCCTGTACAAGACCCTAGATTGGCCTAAACCCTGTGGATGATTTTGATAAGAAAATTCAAATCTATGATTATTACCCTAATTTGTAGCTTGAAAAAGGCTATAAGAATTTCTCAAGGGTAAATGATGTATTCAGTATAAAATTGGTTATGGAATTACAAGGTGATCTACGTAAAAGGGTATCTCCTGAGGCTTTCCAATTAGTTACCAAGTATGATAACCTTTTTATACAGTTTTAGACATTTACCTATCTTAGGGTTGGTGGATTCGATGATTTCCCTCTTAAGCTACATAGGTATGTGGAAGATAAATTCATCTTGATAGAATTTTGTCATCAAGTTGTAGAGGTAAGTAAAAGGTGTGCAGATAGAAATAAGGATGGGATTCTATTCCTAATTGATTTAGGGTATTATGAATGCAAGTCTCAGTCTAATGCCCTTAATTTAAAGAGAGATATTGCAAAGTTAGACTCCTTTGGAACTTATAAGAGAATGTTCCCATTCTACAACAAAAACTATGTAAGGAATCATCTTTACCTCTGTCCTAGTTATTATCATATGCCTCACCTTGAAGATTTTTGGACAGATTGTGTGGATGACAATGAAGTGAGGAAAAGAGATTGGATGAGGCTCTCCTTGGTATAGATATCCAACTTAAAGTTGGGTTGGAATGTAAAGGGAATACAAGATGAAGACTCTAATTTAACTGATCTAACCTATGTCAAATGGATATAGACACAACCCTTGCCACCTATCGATTGGAATAGTGAAGAAATTGAAGATATTCATATCAAAATTTTGACAATCTTGAAAAGGACAAAAGTTTGGTTAGCCAAGAAGAAAGTGGAAACTACTAAGGCCCCATCAAAAAAGAAGAGAGTTCAAGGAAAAAAAGGTGCTATTCATACAAGCACAATTTCTCCTGCACCAACATCACCAATACAAAACATGTCCCTGTCAGGCAATAGTGGAAATAGGGATGATTCTCCCAAGAAGGGTAAGAGACATGAAAAAATGTGTGGTGAAGGCTCTCTCCATAATGTCATAACTAAAGAACAAAGGGATGATGATGCTAGATGATAGTTAGATGAAAGCAATCAAGAACATGAGACCAATAGGGAAGTTGTGGAAACTCACATTCACAAGCATGATCAATCTGAAAACAAGCCTAAAGGAGGTATACATAAAGGTAAGGATTTGATTTCTTCTCCTTCAAGCATACATAATGTAATGAGAACTCCCATTCTCAATATAGGTCTTCATTTCTCAACACATGGAACTTCCCAAAATCTTGATGCTCCTTCGACTACACCATCTTGGTTAGAAAGTTCCCTCTCGAGGAAAAGGAAAATAGTGCCTATCATTTTGCTATAAGAGGATGTAGTAGGAATTTTTTTATAGAGGACTCTAAAGGTAAAGAAATTGAAAACTATGGTTAGGATGATGGAGGATGGAACTTCTGGGTATCTGATTATAGAAGTTTCCCAACCTTCTATGTAAAAGGATCCTAGCCAAGTTACAACAACAAACTATAACATGACCAAAGTAGACTTAGGTCCTCCTAGCAGGGATGGAGACATTCATAATTTCTAGGTCACAACCTCAAAGTTGGTGGAGAGAACAAAAAATGATATACAAGATAAGGATGAGATAAAGAAATCCATAGAGTTTCTATCAAATTATCTCAAGACTCTAACAAATCCCTCTCCTCAACCTCCGAGTCAAGCAAGTCTTGCCTTTGATCCCAATTCAGTTGCTGGGAAGCCTATGACATGCAAAATTCAAAAATACATTTATTATGGAAAGGTCAACTCCAAATATGGGTACTTGAGATTAAAGTAAAGGGGCTCCCTTTGATTGGGAGGTTAAAAAAGGTATATGATGAGTTTGTGGTGTCAAGGAATTCGATCAAATTTGAATTGGTCAATTGTAAGGAGGAAATGCATTTGCTATAGATTGATCATGAATTGACTGATATTATTGCAATGGGAATGGAAAAGGCTATGTCTGAGAACATTGTTTCATCAAAAGAAGGTACTTAGATCGTCATGTGGAAAACAAGTATAACATAGAAACTTGAAGTTATAAGATCAAATTTCTTAGAGCAAAGGAAGTTGTTGAAGGAGCATGATCACCTGAACAATAATTTCAGTAAGAATTTTATTGATTTTGGATTTACGATAATGAAAGGTGACAGCCGGGGACCTATCACGCTCGAGGAATTAAAGGATGCTTTCTTCAAAGAAATTGAAACTTATTTAGGGGAGTAGGTATTCGATAAGGAGGCATTAAAGAAGTTGGCCAACATTGACTCGACATTGTCATGGCACGAGGACTCCCTTATACTCATCACACACAAAATGAATCCAATTTGAATTGCTAAAGTCCACTTGGTAGTTAAGAATGAGGAATGTAACCATCCTGCAACAGAAAAAAAATTCATATTGTTGTGATGGATTTGAAGGATTACTAAGTACGCATAGCAGTTGCTCAACAAATATTTCCTAAAGGAGAGGCTCCCTCCACTTCACATACCCAACCAAATCAGTAGTATATGACTTTAAGTTTCTTTGGTTTTGTCTTTAGAAGTATTTTTGAACTCGATTACTCTAATTCTTACAAGAATCAGTTATTTTCAATTACTTCAAAGACT
>VDFB02350484.1:0-15978 GCA_007258455.2 Sequoia sempervirens
AATTAGGTGACATCATCAAGTAGGTTACTTTAGGGGAGAGACAAGAGGTGGTCCATCTTTGGTAACTAAAAACCTTCAAATAATCTAGTAGAGGTTGATTATCAAAGTTGTCATCTTTGTGAGACATGCAGAATGAGACATCATGTGGGGTGGATGGAAATTGAGGAAGGGTAATGAAAGAAGGAAGATGAAGAAATATACATCCATGGATAGGGTTAGATAGATTTGGTTTCTATAAGAGATACATTTGTATGAGGAAGGGATAGTCAAAGAAGGAAGTATAATAATTTCTATGAAATAAGAGAAACAATAATTCATCCTTATATACTATAGGAAATTAGAGTAGAAAAATTCACAGTTTACTTTTTAATGAAAATAACAGACAAAGGTCCAATAACTTCTAGTAAATGGACCTAATTTTTATAAGGTCTATATGTTGCGAATATGTTTATGTTTACTAAAAGATGTTTTTTGAATGATTAAAAGTAAAAAAATAAAACTAAAATTAACTAAATTTTGGACATTAGAATGAAAGCATGTTATTTAGAGAGAAAATTTCATTTGAGGGTGAAGAGAGGAATACATAATAAAGGTAAGGATTCACAACAAATTCACCACAAATACAAATAGACAATAGATAGCCTACATAATTTAAATGTAGGAATGTCTATTCAATTAACAACCTATCATAAATGGGTTTACATAATTTAATACAAATACACAAAAATTTTCTACCAACTAAATAAAATGTTATTTCTCTTTCTAGTTAGATTGTTTAACATGTCTTACTTATACTAAATTACTAATCTATATGGGAATCAGTTGGGAAATGATAAAAAAATAAGAAATTGGTTGATTTAATAGCAATTTAACTTATGACTAATAATATTGTTAAATACATTTTCAAAAGGTAATAAGAATGAAAGATGGAAATTGCATAGCTAGTTGATGGAAAATAATAGGAAGGCCCTATTGAAAAATTTAGGTTGCTAATAGGAGGAAAAAAGTCCAATTTTGACATCAGCATGTTAGCACAATTGTAAATTGCAACCATGCCTTTATTACATGCAATTTTTGGGTGATCCCACAATACTAGTTTACTATTTTTGGCCAAACTGGACATTGAACTGATTTTTTTAAACTAAATCTCCACTTTCGGGCACCTATAATGGCTAAAACGTGAGGAATTTGGAGATGATGCAAACTAGTGATTTGTGAAATTTTTCCTTGTTTATGCTTCCACATTTTCCATATATGTGTACTAAAGCATTTCCAAATGATAATATTCAATAAAATTCCCTTCAATTAAGCTTCAATGGATGTCCATACATATGAAAAAAAAAATTTCTCTTGTATCCTTTGATTGATTGTGTACCATGTTCTAAAGCTCCCATTTTGCATAGGTAGGTAGGATGCTAGTAAAGGTTACAGATTTTGGATTTACACCTACCAATTGCATTTTATTGAAAGTTTATGAGCCCCTTTCAACAATTCCTTTTATCTATATCTTGCAATCATGACATTCCATGAGACCACATTTCTTTGAGGAACCCTATCAAATCGTTTGTGTGCCTATCTATATGCATCCCAAAGCATTTCCAAATGTAATATATAAATAATCCCCATTTCTTTATGCTTTGATGGATTTCCATACCCTATTCCAAAGTTCCCATTTCCGCATGATACATGAGTGCACTGGAAAATAAAAATTTATTGGGTTGGAAACCTATCTTTTGGATGTGGCCAAACAATGTGACTTTGTGGGAACAATTTGAATGTGAGTGATGAACGAGAATAAAGAAAAATAAGCATGATAGGTTAAGTGGGCCCCACATCAGCTGGCTAAGAGGTCAGAACTTAGGGCATGTTGGTAAAGGTTAACCATAAAAAAAAATTTGTTGGAGGATAGTACATGAAATAGTACCCTTTAACTTACAACCAAAACTCAGGCCACATGCAATCAACTTCCAAGCACATTTGATGAAATTCAATTTAAAATGAAATATAAGATTCATTTATGGGCAGTTTAAGTTAATTATGTAAATGGAGCAATGAAACACAAATAGTTTAAGTTAATTATGTAAACTCATGAAACTACCAAGGAGGTTCTCTTCCTTACCAATTACATTCAACGAATAATGGTGTTGTTTTGAATGCAATCTCAGATAGTTGAATAGTACTATCCTCTAGAAGCCTTCTTTATAATACTTCAACCCTTTGATCAAAGCACAAAAATGTTGTTTTAGTATGTCAAATGAAATGAGCCAAGTTGAGGCCATGTAAATTGGTAGGTGATATTTGTTACGGAGTATGCAAGTTAAGAGATTTAGAATTAGGTGACATCATCAAGTAGGTTACTTTAGGGGAGAGACAAGAGGTGGTCGATTTTGGTAACTAAAAACCTTAAAATAATCTAGTAGGGGTTTATTATCAAAGTTGTCATCTTTGTGAGACATGCAGAATGAGACATCACGTGGGGTGGATGGAAATTGAGGAAGGGTAATGAAAGAAGGAAGATGAAGAAATATACATCCATGGATAGGGTTAGATAGCTTTGTTTTCTATAAGAGATACATTTGTATGAGGAAGGGATAGTCAAAGAAGGAAGTATAATAATTTCTATCAAATAAGAGAAACAATAATTCATCCTTATATACTATAGGAAATTAGAGTAGAAAAATTTACAGTTTACTTTTTAATGAAAATAAAAGACAAAGGTCCAATAACTTGTAGTAAACGGACCTAATTTTTATAAGGTCTATATGTTGCAAATATGTTTATGTTTACTAAAAGATGTTTTTTGAATGATTAAAAGTAAAAAAATAAAACTAAAATTAACTAAATTTTGGACATTAGAATGAAAGTATGTTATTTAGAGAGAAAATTTCATTTGAGGGTGAAGAGAGGAATACATAATAAAGGTCAGGATTCACATCAAATTCACCACGAATACAAATAGACAATAGATAGCCTACATAATTTAAATGTAGGAATGCCTATTCAATTATCTTAGGATTCAATTAACAACCTATCATAAATGGGTTTACTTAAATTAATACAAATACACAAAAATTCTCTACCAACTAAATAAAACGTTATCTCTTTCTAGTTAGATTGTTTAACATGTCTTACTTATACTAAATTATTAATCTATATGGGAATCGGTTGGGAAATGATAAAAAAATAAGAAATTGGTTGATTTAATAGCAATTTAACTTATGACTAATAATATTGTTAAATACATTTTTAAAAGGTAATAAGAATGAAAGATGGAAACTGCATAGCTAGTTGATGGAAAATAATAGGAAGGCCCTATTGAAAAACTTAGGTTGCTAATAGGAGGAAAAAAGTCCAATTTTGACATAAGCATGTTAGCACAATTGTAAATTGCAACCATGCCTTTATTACATGCAATTTTTGGGTGATCCCACAATACTAGTTTACAATTTTTGGACATTGAACTGATTTTTAAGTAAATCTCCACTTTCGGGCACCTATAATGGCTAAAACGTGAGGAATTTGGAGATGATGCAAACTAGTGATTTGTGAAATTTTTCCTTGTTTATGCTTCCACATTTTCCATATATGTGTACTAGAGCATTTCCAAATGATAATATTCGATACAATTCCCTTCAATTAAGCTTCAATGGATGTCCATACATATGAAAAAAACCATTTCTCTTGTATCCTTTGATTGATTGTGTACCATGTTCTAAAGCTCCCATTTTTGCATAGGTAGGTAGGATGCTAGTAAAGGTTACAGATTTTGGATTTACACCTACCAATTGCATTTTCTTGAAAGTTTATGAGCCCCTTTCAACAATTCCTTTTATCTATATCTTGCAATCATGACATTCCATGAGACCACATTTCTTTGAGGAACCCTATCAAAT
Organism: Sequoia sempervirens; assembly: GCA_007258455.2. Taxonomy (NCBI): domain Eukaryota; kingdom Viridiplantae; phylum Streptophyta; class Pinopsida; order Cupressales; family Cupressaceae; genus Sequoia; species Sequoia sempervirens. The sequence goes on from VDFB02350484.1 coordinate 3,894, forward strand.
CGTTTGTGTGCCTATCTATATGCATCCCAAAGCATTTCCAAATGTAATATATAAATAATCCCCATTTCTTTATGCTTTGATGGATTTCCATACCCTATTCCAAAGTTCCCATTTCTGCATGATACATGAGTGCACTGGCAAATAAAAATTTATTGGGTTGGAAACCTATCTTTTGGATGTGGCCAAACAATGTGACTTTGTGGGAACAATTTGAATGTGAATGATGAACGAGAATAAAGAACAATAAGCATGATAGGTTAAGTGGGCCCCACATCAGCTGGCTAAGAGGTCAGCACTTAGGGCGTGTTGGTAAAGGTCGACCATAAAAAAAATTTTGTTGGAGGATAGTACATGAAATAGTACCCTTTAACTTACAACCACAACTTAGGCCACATGCGATCAACTTCCAAGCAAATTTGTTGAAATTCAATTTAAAATGAAATACAAGATTCATTTATGGGAAGTTTAAGTTAATTACGTAAATGGAGCAATGAAACACAAATAATTTAAGATTGAATGAGAAAAATAGAGTGGAGTGTATTAGATTAGGCAATATTAGAATAAAAGTGCAATTGCACTATAAATAATAAAATAAGATTGATATTGTTTAGTTTATGACCAAAGAATAAATGTTAATTGATAAAAATATGATTTGTGTTTCTTAGGACCTTGAAATGTTCCAAATAGTCATGTATATAGACCAAAATTAATATATAATTCTTCGTTAAATGTTAGATTGATTTCATAGTTCTAGATCTAGCTCGCAACCACAATCTCACTTTACACCCAAAAAATTAATCTTTGATGACCTTTGGATTCTACTTAGTAGATCCTTAGATAACTGGGCTACTAAACAATAATATCATCTTTCATAGTCTAAGGGTTTTTCTATTAGGGTAGCATTTAAAAATACCTCAAAATAGATAATAAACTTCAAGCATACACAGTAGGATGATTACTAGGCGATTCACGTGCACTAGGATGGGTGTGATTAGATGTGCGCGATTTCTTTCTTGATTCTAGAATTTTAGTGCAATTTCAAATTATTGTTCTTCTAATAACTAGTGATTCCTTATGTTAATTGAATGAGTGCAAGTTGATGTTATTTTATACATGAAAATTACATCAATTTCAAAGATTGCACACATAGTTTGCTTAAGACCAAAGTGTAAAGTGGCCTATATATGGAAGAAATGTTTGATTTTAATTTTGCATTTTAGTGAATGAAGATCACAATTATGAGGATGACTTTGTAACCATGTAAAAACTTGGGTTAGAGAACTGGGTATTAATGATTTGAATTAGAAAATTAAGTTAATTGGACTATGATTACGTACACATATGCATAGAAAAATTAACTATTTAAAATTTAGCTCGCAAAGACACAATGCAATAGTTGAAACGGGTTGCAATTACCTAGAAAAATTTACTAGTGGAAATTTAAAGCTTCCTAATGCAATGACTATTTCATTTAAGAAAAAGAAGGCATCCTAGAGGGTAGATTAGTCCAAGAGTAAGAATATTCATGTCTATTGAACTATCTAAAATTTTAATGAGAATTCTATGATGAAATATTAAGCGCTTCTTATAATGACGAAACATAAAGTTTTTAAATCAAGATATTTAATATGATACAGTTCAAAAATAATGATAAAACATACTTAATGCTAACATTACAAAGATAACACACTATGTTGAAAACTAGCATAAAAATTGTAAGCATGGAGAACCAAATGAGATATTAGAAATTTATATATACCTAAGTGTGGGGTTTCAAGAAATAAATAGTAACCTAGGAAATAATATCGAATGTTGAAGATCAATTGCTGACGTGACATGAAGATTAAAGAACATTAAATGTACAACTATAAATAAAGTAATAACCGACGGATAAAAAGACATAATAGAAAAAATGGTATGTAAAACTAACTTCATAGAAATAAAGTCCTTTACAAGAGTTCAGAAGCTCCCTATAGCGAAAACAACATAACACAAAATCAAGTCCAAAATCCATTGTGTAGATTATGCAACCCTTAGAAGAAAGGCGATGGAGATTATGCAATCCTAGCATAACACATGCTTTGCGGCATGGCATTCCGTCGAAGAGTTGAGGTTCCTTGTCTATTGCATATCCTACAATCATGGAATTCTGTAAACAATTCGTTGGCGTATTCTATCAAACAGTTCGTGTGCCTTGTCTATGCTTCCACATTTTGCGTACATGTCTACCAGGGCAGTTGCAGCTAAGATCTGACAAAATTGATTTCGTTTATCCTGTGGCGGACGTCCATACCCCTTTCCAAAGCTCCCATTTTGGCGCAGGCAGGGAGGGTGACCACAAATATTGCAGAGACTGGATTTACACCTGCCGATTAGATTCGACTGAAAGTTTCTAAGTCCTTTTCAACAAATACATTTTGTGCATATCCTGCAATCGTAGGGTTCAATGACACCACGTTTCTTTGAGTATTCTGTCAAACAGTTCCCGTCCCTTGTGTATGCTTTCATATTTTGCATAGATGTCCACCCGAACATTTTCAGCAGTAATGATGGACGCCCATACCCTGTTCCAAAGCTCCCATTTTGACACGGGCGGGAGAAAGAAAATTTAAGAAATAAACTTTGGGCGGGATTAAGACTTAACGGGAAGGGCGATTAGAAACGGCCAACGGGAGTTGAATAGTACCATCCTCTAGAAGCCATAAGACTTCGACCCTTTGATCAGAGCACGCAACTACCATATAGCAGTAAGTGAGACGATAAGAAGTCTTTCGTATTGTTGGGCCATTCTAAAATGTCTGTATCGCTTGTTGACTTGACTGAAATTATGTTTACTTTCACATGTGATGAATTCAGGAGGAGCTCTATAAATACCATCCATCTTCCTCTCACAAAACCACAGCTGAACGCCAGAAGAGGAAGTAGAAGAAAGGAAAAGAAGAGTTAATCAGAGAAAATGGTGATGGGAAGCGTGAGTCATGAAATCGAGTCTCCAGTGGAGGCGAAGAGACTGTGGAATGCCTTGGTGAAGGATGGCAATAATCTCATGCCCAAGCAAGTACCTGAGCTTTTTTCAAGCATCACATTCGTGCAAGGCGACGGAGGTGTAGGCAGCATCAAGGAAATAAACTTCACTCCTGGTATGTATCATCTCTGCATCTAAATATCTTCTTACAATTACAACTGTCTTTCTTTGTACTGATGGGCTTTGGTGATGCAGCCAACAAGGATTTCAGCTATGTGAAGGAGCAAGTAGAGGAGGTGGACGAGGAGAAGTTTGTGTACCGCTACAGCCATGTGGAAGGAGGACTGCTGGGTAAGAAAGTGGCCTCTGCCAAATACGAAATAAAATGCACCCCCAAAGCAGAGGGAGGGTGCGTTTGCAGCTCTATAGTCCATTTTGACACCCTTCCCGGCGTTCCTGCTGAGGACGAAGGGAAAGTGAAGGAGGTTAAAGAAATGGGCGCTGCTCTGTTCAAGAAGATTGAGGCATATCTCCTCGCTAATCCCACTTTGTATTGTTAAACTACATAACGTGGATACCCCTCTGGCGTTCCTGTTCATGCTTGAATAAAATGTCAGATTAGCAACTCTCTTTTGTTCACCGCTAGGCCTGAATTTGAAGGCCGGAAATCAACATTTTTTCGATGCTTATCGATTGAAAGAAAGAAATAAAATAATGAGAAACACGTAGAGTGATTTTCTCTTATTATTTCAGATGGCCTTTGAGTTTTTTTTATGGATTTCAGTTACATCTCAGATATTTATACGTTTTTTTACGTTCCATTTTTCTTTTACTTTTTGCCTTTATAATGCCTTCCCAATTATCTAACCCAATGCAAGGAGTAAAATGCAACTACTCATCACCAAAGACTAGACCAAGAGGATATGAAAATTGATGATCTGTTTGTGCATATTTGTATGCTGCTTGTCACTAAACACCCAATCGAGGAAGGGACGGTATACGGATTGCCCGATGAGGATATAAGAGTCACTACGAAGTTTTCAATATTAGAAGTAGAAGATGGACACAATATATAGCATATGTGAGAAAGGATAAAAGAAGGTTGGTAGTTAAAGTGTATGGAGGGCTCAAATATATTAGAGAATATATATATTTAAAGTAAGAAATATTCATACATGCGATAATGGAGGAAAGTTCAAAGTTGTGTTATACTTTGGGCTAAAAAATAGTTTTGGGTGACACTATTTCACCCAAAACTACTTGCAACCTACATTGTACAAAAAGTTTTGCCCAAAACAATTTTTCACAAAATTACTAAATTGAATATAATTCGATATTAAAATCCAAATTTCTCTATCTTTGAAATTCCTGTGAGAAACACTAGAAACGACATCATCAACATGGGTAAAGGAATTACAAGGCATCAAGTCATCATGAGTAGTGACAAAGTCGATAAAAAGAGTAAAACGTTGCATGTTTGATATAAGAGAATAATTAGAAAGTGACATATAGGTAAGGAGCTATAGAAGATTTCATAATGTGATTAAAGATAAAGGAAAACATAGGAAGATGATTAGAAAGAACTGTAAGGAAAATAAAAGGATTAGTTAGGTCTCTATGAATGTGAAAGAGAAATATGCATGTGTCATGATATGGAATAAGATACACATTTCAACAAGAGGAAACAAAAATTCAAAGAAAAAAATCAACAAATCAAATATTATTTAGTACTAATCTAGAGATAAATTAGAAGTGGAGGTGTAAGTCAAATATGTCAATCAAAATTAATGATAGAAAGATTATGTTTCCCTTAATTTTATGTGTGTGTTAATTGATTATGTAAATGAGTACATTATTATTACTATTTAAGTATTTTAAATACATAGAACACAACAATAATAGATGACTCTAATACTTAGCTTTGACATGTAATTTTTTTCTCTTTGAATAGGAACATTTTTATACATAGTAGGAAGTAGAAAATAATAAACAAATGGATTAAATACACTTGGAATGCTACGAAACATTGTAATCAAATTCAAGGTAGTTTGAAAACACTCTAATTGAATTTCTTCAATTTGCATGATTAGGACCTCACTACAAGCAGTATTTGCACCCAACATGCAGGAGAGTATTAAGATCAAGGAGAAATTGTTGAGGTAATTTTATTATAATATTGTTTAGGTGTATTCAAAACTAGATTTTGATCAAAAACTATATAAATGAAAGTCAATATAGTGAGAAAAGTGTGGGGTAAAATCAAAAAATGCATGCCCAACTAATAGAAATACAGTGAAGAGTTTTCTGAAAAGTTCATTTTTTTCAAGATACAACTAGATCTTTATTAACGGATCCTTGAAAATAGAACCAAAAGGCCATCAAGAGGCTCTAGACAAAATTTCATCAAAATTCTAAGGTTGGGACTTCACTACAAGGAAGTGGTGCATCCAACCTCGAGAAGAAGTATTAGGTGAACCTATGCTAGAGCGGAATTCATGATCTATGCTCAATGTTGTGCCTAATCTTAGAAAGGATAATTCTAGGTTTACACCTAGTGTTATACCCAGTCTAAAGAAGTCACAAGATGTGCCTAGGTTTGAGGATATGTATGATACATATATTTGTCTAAAAATTTACATATATCTTCTTTCTTATCTTACATAAACTTATCTAAAATGTTGTTATCTCTAACTCTAACATATATTTCCTCAACACTTACTTTCAAACATAAAATATTAATACAAACACACATAAAATAAAGGGTTGAAGTAGAAGCTATCTCAATTACAACTATTGAGGGTTCTTAAATATGGATTCATTTCACACAAATATGCCAATAATGTTATTATATAAGTAAATTAATCATATTATTAACATGCAAAAATAGATGCTATGTGTATTGAAAACTAGGATGCAATATAAAAGATTGAATATGGTTGACTTGGGGGACTAGAAAGACTATAAACGGATAGAAAATATTTACAAAAAATGATATGGAGGGAAGGATGTAATCTATTTTTAAAATATTATGGTGAATCATAAAAGATATGGACAAGGTAAACAACGATTTGTTATTATAAAGTGTACAATTGAGATAATGTGATAGATAAAGGGGGAAACATAACCAAATAGTAACCTAAAAGTAAAAATATAATATAAAAATAAATTTTGACTAATATGAATATTAATATGTAATATTGATTTTTTATAGAATGTAAAGAAAAATGAGGCTATGGTGAGCTAGTGCTCTAATTGAGCTAGGAGGAGATGGGTGATAGAGAATATGGAAAAAAAATGGACATGGGGATTGATGGAAATGTTTGAGGGATGAGAGATGGCTTCAAAAGTGAGTATTTATAGATTAGGTAACATAATGAACCATCAAAATAAATCTATTATATTTTTTAAAACAAAAGATAGCATGTGCAAAAATATACAAAATAATTACCATAACAAAATTATTTTGACAATAGAGATTCTTATGATCCTGCAAAAAAAATTGTCATGGATGAGATGAAAGATAACATATTGTATAATTTTTCTTAACCTTAACATGTGTTGACCTCTCTGAAAAATATTTCTCAAAATCTTCTGTCAAGATGAAATTATATTGTTTCTATGTAAGAAGCTAATTATAAAAACTATTTCAAAAAAGTTTCTCTCAAGAGGAAATTCTATTGCTTCTATGTAAAAGCTTAAGGATGAGAGTAATTTATTTTTGATATTTGACGCAAATATGGTTGGAAACATAGTACAACCCATTTATGTTAATTAGATGATTTTATGGTGAACAATTAAGCTTTATTCAAAGATGATGAAATTGCTTCTTCATTGTGCCCAATAATCAGGGGAATTCTTCATGTTAAAGGTGGATCAACTGCCTAGAAATGATAAGGGGAAAGGTTTTCCACCCAAATTTGGTATTTATCAATCATGAAAATATTGGAAAAGTGAGAGTTTGGGAGCTTAAAGGTGGTTATTTCTCTAAGATTAAGACATAAATTCTCATCAAATAGTTTGATTAAAGAAATAAAAATATGGAAAGGTGAAAGGGATACAACATATAGAAAAAAGGGATAAAATAAAAAATAGCATATATCACAAGGTCAAACAGATCTACAAAGGGAAAAGATAACATAGAAATCTAGGACAATGCCAGGTATAGAAAGAAAGATATTTGCAAAAATAAATCAAACCACACATGAGACAAGATGACGAAAAGTGAGTACCAAATACAACAAAGTAATCTATAAAGTATGTAATCCATAATCTTATAGATGATAAAAATAAGAGTGTTAGATAACATGAGGATGATAAAATAGAAGGTGAATGTGTTTCCTTAATATGAAATTAATAAATAATACTATACAATCGAATCAAATTTAGGACATGTGAATCACCATTTTTCTTGAATCTTTTGTGAGAACTCAATTTTTTATTATTAATCTCACATTATAATTTGAATAATATTAGTTTCAAACTCAAAGCATCATATATGGGGTGGGATTCATTGTTATCCATACACACCAGTGCAAGGTATTTAGCAAGATCTAATTGGTGAAATTGTAATGACCCTGCAGCTAAATCCCACGACATATTAGCTAGTGAATCTACTACTTTGTTTCCCTCTCTATAATAATGTGTGAGTTCGTAAGAGTCAAAACATTGTATCACTTTCAGTCCTTATTTTATAATTGCGTTAAGCATTTCCAACTAACTGTATTTTCTTTCTTGCATGAATTAACTATAAGCATGGAGTCCCCCTCAATCCAAATAAGTTTGATGCCTAATGACTTTCTCAATTTCAGGCCTACAAGTAGTGCTTGTGCTTCAGCCTTATTATTTGTGTCATCTAGAAGTTTTATTGCTAGAGCACTAATAATGTTACATGTATGGTGCTGGAAGATTGGTTTTCATTGAGAAGATTGGTGGATGTATGGGAGATGATGTTACTATGATCTCATTAATGTCAACATTGTAGTGATGTCTAAATTGATGCATAGTTGATGTCTGATAAGTATGATTGAACTTTCAGTGATGTCAACTCGTTGCATAGTTGAAGAAGTGTTGGTCTCGAGAAGATCAAATTTGTTGGACAAACTTTATGTCTGAAATATAGTTTTAAATGTTCTAAAAAGAACCTATTTTGTGGTCCCCATTGCTCCACCATGAAGAATCTTTTCATGCAATTCTAAGGTAATTTATGTGTACATTGGAGGAATCTAAATCCAAATTTTCAAGCCTTGAAGTCCTCTGTAGTTGAAGTTAGTGTTGAGTATTGCTTGAGATATTATAGAGTTATCGTTACAAATTGGAATGCTCCGTATTTCATTGTAGATGATTGTTATGATATGTGATTCCGAGGATGTGTTAATAGGTGTGAGAAGTGTATGCTTCAAGTGGAAAGTGGGTAAGTGTGCCAAGATGGTTCCCAAAAAGGGGGCTTAAGTGGCCACTTTTTTTCTGAAATCAGGAAATGTTGACCTTGGACGTGAAATTGAGGATAGTTACACTCAAAATTTTGAGATGGAACACAAACAAGGATCGAAGTGCTCTGAGTCTAATTTCTAAACTACTAATTTATTTTTAAAATGGTTGAGATTAAGGGGTTCAAAAGAGGGATGTATAGAAATTGGTGTTGTTTTTGTCAACAAAACATAACATAGCAACTCCTGTACGACCTGAGCATTGTGAAATTTTTTGTCGTATTTTTAAAATCGCTTCGGTCAGAAGTTAGGTAATAACATCCAGTTCGTGCAAAAATTTTGTGGTAATTTTTTAATGAATATTTGATTTTTTACTAATTTTCTAAGTGGGCACTTCTTGAAAAGCAGCATTTTGGCCGTGCTCCCACTACAAATTTTTGAAAATAATTGATTTTTTCTTCTTTTTGTTTTTTTAATTTGTAGAATGGAGTCTAGTTTCTAAAAATGTAATTTATTTGAAATTTTGATGAACAGTTAATTTATAACCAATAAAACACTAAACACTACTTTTTGGCAAAAAAAAAGCATACAAACAAAAAAAATTATGGATAAAAGGCTTAACATTGTCGAAAAGTGAAAAAAATTACATCGTTGGATAGCTAAGAGAGAGCCTAATATTACCCATGTTTTCAATTTTTTCAATATTGAACTAGATGCAATCTTGATGGTGAGCACGGACTAGATTATGTGAAAAAATGTAGAATTTGCAAAAACACTTCTCTGGCCTTGTTGGGAATTCCCTCCAAGCCTTTGGGTTGGTATTCCGGGGAAAATATTTCAATTTTTTCTTCTTTTTTTTTAACGCGAAATAATGCACTTGCGTTATAACGCGGGCGTGTTTTTTAAAAAAAATTCATAAGTGGCCAGAAAATTGGTACCCAACTTCATACACCGGCCCAAGTATTGGTTAATTCCATTGTTTCTTCACAAACGGTAACAACCCAAAGGGTTTGACGTCATGTGGAATTAAAGGATGTATGGATCAAACTTATGAGAGTAATTACAATTCATCCCAAACTCTTTTGACGTGTCAGATGGTTTAGTTTATTTTGTGAGAATTGTGTGGTTGATTCTTGAGTTGACTGGGTATCACGATGCACTATACATCACTTAGACCGACCTCATTTATGTTTTTGTTTGATGTGATATATATACAAGGTTAACTCCTTGTGTGAAGAGCATGATTTGATGCATGAGATGCGAGACAATTAAGTGTGCAAGATCTAAAGTAGAGTAGAGTGCAAAGAAGCTGATAAGTGGAGAAGCATGAAGTGTGCTAAGTTAGTTTACAAGAATTAATTGGAATAGTCTCTAGCATATTGTAGATGCATTGTATCAGTTCAATCTCTTACAATGAGCCAACCTCATTTATATCCTAGTAGTGTGACATTCCTTCTATTCTCTAGAAAGTGAGGGGCACCTGGTAGTGAGCCATTTTGTAATATCTTATAACGAGTTATAGTATATATTGTGAGATAATCCTCACAAATTAAACAAGTGCTCCACTCTAATTGAAAAGATGATTGTTGGATAGAAGGATTTTAGGGAAAAGGAAGGGTTAGGGTTTGAGAAAGGAGAAAGTTTGAAGATATATCAGACCCAAAAAAATGTTGAGAAGAAGAATGACAAGAGGAGAAATGTCAAATAGGTTTAGAACTAGAAGAAAGATTTCAAAAGGCCTCCTATCAAACAACCTAATGCATAAATGTGTTTATCTTTCAATGGTTACTGTTGTTCCTACAATAATTTTGGAGATTAAGTTGCAGAGTGTAGAAGCATAATGAATCATAATGTTCAATCATTTCCTAGTGAGTGCTATGCGTGTAATAGATTTGGTCATGAGCTATTGAATGCACAAATTAGACGATGAATGGTTACAATAATGGCATGATGTTTCAATATTTCAATGGCTGCTATTATGCATGTAGTGGATTTTGGCATAAGGCTAATGAATGGAGATCTAGACTGGCTAGAAGTGAGCTTGTTCGAAAATGTGTCACTTGTCACAAATGCAAAAAATTAAGGCACACGGTAAAATTTTACAAAAGAAAGAATGTGAAACCCTTTGTTTCACAAAAGAAGGCTAATCTGATAAAGAAAATGGATGTAGTTGAGATGAAGAATGAAATGAACAAGATATGGAAAAAGAAAGAAGAGAGAAAAGTGAAGAATGAGTCTATACTAGTTCCTGGTGCAGATGTTTCCTCTAGAAAGTAATTGAAGAGATTTCGCTCAAGGGGAGTTTTAACAAAAAAATTGTAAGCCCCTGCCAAAGATCTGGTGTTGATGCCTTCAACACGATGATATAAGGTGCAGTTTGATGTGCTTGATCTATTGGTGAAAAACTGATGAAAAATATCTCTTGATGCAGAAATTTGTGAAGAGGGATGTGTGCAGGATCATGATGGGCCAAAAAGTGGCGATATGATGGGTATTTATAGGGTACGTGGCTGATGACATTTTTTTTACCCAAAAATGATGAAACAAAAAATTGTTTTTAAAGGAGATTCTCAGCTTTCCACCAATATAAATTATGCTTTACTTTGAATTTAATAAATAATTATTATTCATTTTCTATTTGAATTACGAGTAAAATCCCGATTGATAGATTCATTGAAAAACATCTATAGATTTCATACAGTATCACATTTTTGAATCTAAAACACGTGTCACATTCTATGCTTTGCATACTATAGGATTAAAAAAATAAAAATTGAATTTCATGAAGTTTTGACCAAGTTAAGGTCGTCAGAAAAACAATTTTTTTATATTTTTAAAAGTTGTAATAAAAAATTCATAATTAATTATTTACATGGAAAAATATTACAAAAAAATATGCATCACATCGGGACATGTGTCCTCTAGTTATATCTAAAATATTTTTTAAAAATATTATCATTTTATTGTGGTTAGGGTGGTCAGAAAGACACCTAGTTCTTTTGTTTTGTCTAAAATTTAAGTACTACTGCATTGAAATTTCAATTTTTCATTAAATAGATTTAAAAAAAAAATAAACCTAGTAGTTTAGAAACTAAATTCAATTTTCTATAGATTGTATTCTTACATATTTTTGAAATAATATAGATAACTTATTCAAATTTTTATGTCAAGTTACCTAGCTCTAATTTTTCTAAATTTTTCGCCAATTAAGGGCACGTGTTTTCCATGATGATCTTCAACATACCAAGAGATTAAGGTTCCTTCGATGATATAGTTAGGGTTGCCAGCTCTTTGACCTAACTTTGAATCAGTCCACTAAATTCCTCACAGTTTAGCCAGTATAGGTACCCGAAAGTGAAGATTTAGTTATAAAAAATCAGTTTAGTGTCCAGTTTGGCCAAAAATTATAAATGAGTGTTGTGAGATCACCCCATACTAAATGAAATTTTCACATCATTGGCATCACTATCATCAAATACCACTGCATTGCACATCAATTGCATCTAAAACTCTATTTCCCCTGTTAATTGAATAATATGCCATTATTTAATTAACTCACGTTTTCATCATTTTTGAGGAATTAAACAAATTCCATTTATTTAATAAAGTCCTAAAACCCTATTTATGCTATTAATTGAATAAAAAAATATTATTTAATTAATTCACTTTTTCATCAATTTTGACCAATTAAGCA